>VDFB02109934.1:0-11663 GCA_007258455.2 Sequoia sempervirens
ATCTGGATTTACCAGTGTTGGAGTTGATGCTAAAGCTTCCTTTATTTCTTCAAAACTACGTTTTGCTTCTCTAGTCCAACTGAAAACTACATTTTTTTTAAGCATGGCAGTCAAAGGCTATAGTAAATTTGCAACATCAGGAATGAATCTTCTTAAGAAGTTAATTCTCCCTAAAAAGCTCTACAATCCTTTCTTGTGATTGGGCAATGGCAATTCAAGTATAGCTTTAACTCTTTCATGATCAATGGTAACTCCGTCTTTTGACACTATGTGACCTAACAGTTTACCTTCATGAACTGCAAAAATACTCTTTGTTGGATTGAGAGATATTCCATATTCTCTACATTTTTCAAAAACTTGCTCTAGATATGACAAGTGTTCATCTACATTCTTTTAATATACAATTATGTCATCTAAGTAAACCAACAAAAATTTCTGAATTAAACTCTAAAATGTCATATCCATGGCACGTTGAAAGGTGGCACCAGTGTTAGATAAACCAAAAGGAATTCTCTTGTAAGCCATAGTGCCTCATTTTTTTGTAAATGTTGTTTTATACTGATCCTCCTCATTGACTAGAATCTGGTTATAACTAGAATATCCATCCAGAA
Source organism: Sequoia sempervirens (assembly GCA_007258455.2). Taxonomy (NCBI): domain Eukaryota; kingdom Viridiplantae; phylum Streptophyta; class Pinopsida; order Cupressales; family Cupressaceae; genus Sequoia; species Sequoia sempervirens. The sequence goes on from VDFB02109934.1 coordinate 612, forward strand.
GAGAAAATCTCTCTAAACCAGGAACAGCTTGGAGAATTTGTTCCATAGATGGTAAGGGATAATGATCTTTCAAAGACGCTCTGTTAAGGTCTCTAAAATCTACACATAATCTTACCTCACCATTCTTTTTTCTAACCAGAACAAGGTTAGAAACCCATAATGTGTGTTTAATTGGAAATATGATACCCCCTCAACTAACTTGGTCAACTCTTTGATCATTAAAGGTTCAAGCTTGGGGTTCAATGGTCTTTGTTTTTGTCTAACAGGCTTGGCACCAAGTTCTAACTCAATTGTATGTTGTGCAATATGAGGATCAAATCCTCTTAAATCAAAATATTTTCCAACCAAAACATCATGATACTCTTGGCATAAAATAATGAAAGCTCTCTTAACACTTTCAAGCCGAGGCGATTTTGCCTAATTTGAGAAGCTTACCTTTAAAAGATTTCAACTTTCTCATAATGATCTTCTTTGACTTGAATGTCAACTTTTCTCTTCTTAAGCTAATCATCAAAATTGAATATGGATTCCAAGGTAACCAGCCCTTTGGGAATTTTATTTGTCTTTAGTTGTATCACTTGATCATCATGTTGTTGTTTAATCTTTTCCTGGTTCACTACAAAAAATTGATCCTCTTGGAGCAGAAAGGTTAAAATTTGCTCATCACTTTCAAATACCTGCCAGTTAATGTTGTTATCAAGAATTGATGGCCTGATAACCACCTTAACATACTATTGTATTTTGTCTTTTTTAATATCACCTGGGATATCAAATTGTGCTCCAATTGTTGCAAGTCTGTAAGCATTTTTATTCTGACTTCATGGAATAGAAATTAGATTGAGGGCGTTAAACTCTTCAATTATGTTCCAAACTTTGTTTCTATAAGACTTCAAAGTATCATTCTTGGCAACATTCAGCCCTCTAACCTGATTAACTATCAATTCATTGTCTCCATAGACTTTCAAACAATCAACTCCTCTTTTCCTTGCCCACTCAAGGCCTTGAATGAGTGCTTCATATTTAGCATTGTTGTTAGAACATGCAAAATAAAAATGAAAGGCTGAAAAGTACTTATCACCCTGTGGAGAAATCAGCATTGCACCTCCACCTGCTCCATTCTTGCTTCTGGAACCATCAAAAAATATTTCTCAAAGTCCACTTTGTTGTTACAACAACTGATCTGTACCCTTTTCAAGGTTTGGAACCTCTACATCAAATTCAAGCATCACATAATTACCCATATTAGCATCTTGTATAAGGTCTTCAGGACTATCCAACACATTTTTAGCTACCCATTCATGTAGCAGCACATCAAGAACAACTTCTGCTTGAGGTTCTTGAGCGACAACCAGTTCACTATCAGTAAAAACGATACAATTTGTGTCTGCAGTAGTAGGAACAACATTGATAGGACTTGGGTTATATGGCTCGATGTGATATTTAGCCAACTTTTTAGATTTAATGGTAACTTTAGTTACATATCTCATTCTAAACAGCATATGTGATGAATCAGCTGACACATAACCACCTATCTTAGCTGTAAATTCTCTTGAGAGGCACAAAGAAAAGAAAGGTGGGAGATCTATGACACATATGTCCTGAGGAACTAAAAAATTTGGACAAGCATGAAGGGTAAGACTAAAATCTTTAATAACACCCAATGTATTAACAGAAGTACCATCCAATTGAATCACACCTTTCTTTAAAGGCTGATACTTTAGTCCAAGCTTGTCAGCGATTTGCTTTGGCATTACTGAGCTACTAGCTCCACTATCTACCATACAGTTATGAACTAACTAATCACCTATCATTATAGACACATAAAATGGAGATGGTTTGACTTCTTTTCCTGTCTCTTTGCTAGGCTATTTATCATTTTATTGAGGATTGTCTATCAACACAGTTCTAACTTGACCTATTGGAGACTCATATTCATTAGACACTTTAAAATTTGACAAGGCTGAGTGTAACATATCCTTTTGACGTGGGATAGCCAATTAATCCCACATAGACATCATTACGTTCATCTTTTTCATACTATCAAGAATATTATAGGATACAGTTGGGTTCACTTTATGATGTACCTTTATGCCAACATGATTAGATTGCAAGTGTGGCTTCTCCTTAGCTGGGAGTTGCTGATTTCTTTGCAAACCACGAGTCCCTTGAGGTGTAGATGGTTCTGCAGCTATTGCTTTTCCTTTATCAGTTGCTTGATCCAACTCAAAATCTCTTTTCTTCGCCCTTGTGTTAGCTGCAACTAGAGAATTATCTACATTAATTCCACATAATTCCTCACCTTCCTAGTTAAGTAGGGTAGTTTCATTGGTCAGTTGATCTTGGTGTTGTGGAGATGTATCATTGAGTGCATTATGTTGTGAACTTGAGGCATTTTGTACCATAAGTGCCTGATTAATAAGTTTGTTTGGGAAAGTGGCTTGATTGTGAGATTGGTTACAAGGGTAGCACCACTCATAATCTACTGCTAAGTTGTTTTAAATAGGGACAAGATCCTTAACTACACTAACAGGTGTTGGATTATAAGCCTGAAAAGGTCTTGTGTTCACATTTTGCCCTGGGCCCTGATAATTGCTTTGATAAGCCTATCTATTACCTTGATATTGTTGTTGTTGACCTGAATTCTGCTATTGATAAGGCCTGTTATGTTCTTGTTGCTTTTCCAATCTCACAAGCTTATTACCAAAAGTCTGTAATAGACTTTTGATTTCCTTTAATTCATTTGAAGATCTTGAAATAGCAGTTTCTTGTGTTATAGCAGCTGGAACCACAGCTGATACTGCAAAAACAGGTGGCAAAGGTGAAAAAGGTGGTATCTGTAAGGGGATATTCGAATGAATATCTGGAAATATAGGCATTGGTGGCCTAGGAGCAAGTTTACCAGCTTGTATTAGGTTGTTTTCAGCTCTGATTGCTATTTCAAATGAATCTGGTAGAGAAACACCCCCCATTGATTGTATCATAACGGCTATATCGCTGTTAAGAGCCTTCAAAAAGTACAAAAATACATATTCTGGAGGTAGTCTCACTATTGCAGGAATTCTATCCTAGGTTCTTTGAAATCTGAAATTGAAATCATTCATTTGCTCCTGAGGAGCTCTCTTAATCGTAGTTAATTGCTCCAACAAGGACAAATTATCAGACTTGTCCTAAAACTTCCTGTGTAATTTGTCACCCAACTCATCCCAGGTGGGAATTGAACCTACTCCAAGACTCCTAAACCACTATAATGCTCTTCCTTTGAATGATGTTGCAAGTAGTCTTACGGCTACGTCTTCTTGTGTAATATAGTGCACACCACATAAGGAAGCAACATCTCGTATATGTTCAATCGGGGTAGTCTGATCTTCTCCGATGAAAATTGGAAAGCTTTTCAAAGCTTCCATTGGAATTTCATTGTGTTTTACCAAATTTAATGGACTACCTCCATTAAATGGCACAAAAGGCTAATTTCTGGGAGAAGCCATTAGAGGTGCATTTACTTGCACTCTAGGTGAAACAAAAGACGGGACAACAATATGGAATCTCATAGATGGAGGAGTAGATTTGGTTCTTCTAGAATAAAAAAATGTTGTCCCTAGCCTTTTTGTTACCCTACCTTGTCTTCTGGGTGGTGACAGCTGCAAATATTCAAAAGGAACTGAGCTGCTCCTTGTCTGAACTCTTCTCATAAACTGTAAAAGCACTAATTCTAAAGTTCTTTCTCCCTAGTGGAGTCGCCAAGTATGCAAAATTCACTTTTGTAATGTCTGAAACTTGTTGGTTGCATACCAAACAAATAATATAAGGGGGAATTGGTCCCACCGGGCGTGCCAGAATTGTTATCACTTGGATTTTGCACCCTATTGAATGTAAAATTCAACAATCCAATGTAACATGGGAATGATCTTCAAAGTTTGAGACTTAGATAAGACCAAACCTCTAGAAAAGGCGGGCTTCCTATGATGGTGGTATCACCTAAACTACTGATTTTGTAAGGTAAAGGGAGAAGATAAATAAAGCAAAAAAAAGGGGTAGAAACTAATCCCTGTGGTGATACATCGAACTAACAAGAATCATGAAATAAAATAGATGGACGCACACTAGAAGACTGAGGATAATCATTTCATCTACTCAACATAAATTTTTGCTAGACTTATGAAAAATTTATAAAAAAAAGGCTTAGTCTGTATATATGTTTTAAGAAGGAAAGATGAATTTCACAATTCTAAAGTTTAAATGCAGACCTAGAAAAACACAGTTCAAAACTCGCATAATCTGAAAGAAGAATGAAGGTAGTATGAAAAAACTAACACTAATCTTCAAGGTAATCTATATATTTTGTATTCCAAATTCCAAATGAGTTACAAAGCATACATCATCTTGAGAAAGGATTTGAGGAAAAATCACTAACTCTCCTAAATGCATAAGAAGAACTCCTTTACAAAAAGGAAAAAAAGTCATATATACAAAAAAGTGTCGGCCCCTGCCTTAGGGCTTACAAAAATGAATCGGTTGTTGAACATGTTGGCCCTCTAATCTTTTGGAATAGAGTTAATGTTGCATTCAATGTGCATCCTCGTGTCCATGTCAGTGAAGGATCGCTCCTGGGATGGCCTTTTTTGATCCTTTGCAACAATTGCATTGACTTCTGGCCCCCGTGTCCACCCTCGAACCTCCTTAAAGAGCTGCCTTGAATGTTCTATAGAATTATCATAATGTCGATCCACCTTTTCCAGTAGACATCACAACTATCACTGAGACATGGAGCTCCTTCCTTTCTGCCTGCTTCTCGCTCTAGATCTTTCTACAAGTTGATTGTCTTTGAGAAGCAGCATTCGACCTCCCTATTAGATCTCTTCATAGATGACACCACTGGACACCGAGCCAATCCCTCATCCTTTGATCACAGATCAGATCCATACCGCTTGCATTTTGTTGATCCTCCACAGGGGTGATCATATCAGTCAAACAGTCAATGGTTTTCCCTCGACTTGCTCTGATTGGCTTAGCACATGCCACTTAGGCTTTCCAGGTGGTCAAAGGCTACTCAAACGAAATCGCATGTCGGCGAGACACTAGTCTTGTCTCCCGAATGCAATTATACTCTACAGCAGCATCGGCGTAGCATATAACTGTTGGTGAGACCTCATATCGAATGCAAAATTTATACTGATATCCAAAAAAACCATCGGCAAGACAATCGTTATTGGCCAGAGGTCATAGCGAATCCTTAGGAGTCCTACCGCTATGCTCCTCCATTGGAAAAACATCCGCATTTGGAAATACACCACTTAGTCAGCAAGACCTCTTGTCGAATGCAAACTCTTTGGCTAGGAGTCCTACCGCAGCCACATACCTATCGGCGAGACTTTATTCTCTCAACAGGACCTCATATCGAGCCCAAATCTTCCAATCGAAGTCTCCCGAGCTCAACCTTGTGAACCACTATCAGCAAGAGTCCCCTATTTGGCAAGAGTCACAATGGGTAGCAAGATTCTTACCGATATTCCTTATCGTTCGGCAAGAGGTCTCACCGAAGTCCATTGTAGACCCGTCACTATCGGCAAGACCATCAGCAGTTGGCAAGACATCCCGCCGAGCTCAACATATTACACTGAGACCTTTCGTTTTGGTGAGACCTCTCCCCGTTGGAAAGACATCTTAGCGAGAGAACTGTTCATCAGTGAGAACTCAACAAGTCAGGGAGATATCATAGCGAAGCCACAAACTTTCGCCGAGACCTCCATCTTTTGGCAAGACTTCTCCCTAATGACACATCCTTTCGGTGAGACTCCCATATGTCGGCGAGACCTTACCCTGAAGCCATTATGTTACACCAAAGGCACAATCCTTTTTCGAGATTGTGACCATTCAGCGAGACATCATGTCAAACTCAAAACACCTCCTTGGAGTCCCCCCAATGCAACAGTCCTATGAACAACCTTCGGTGAGACCACCTGTTGTTGGCAAGACATCATGCCAAAGCCTTCATTCTTCCCCTGATGCCAACCATGTGAACAACTATCGGCAAGACCATTCACCATGCGGAGGGAGGTATAAAACTTCACAGTGACCTAGATGTCTCGGAAACCTAAGGCAAAAGTTAATCCATTTAGCCTTTATGAATACTTGAAAAATAGACCCCTGCCTAATTGAGCCCATAGGTGAAAATTGGGTAACACATACATTTATTAATAACATATAAATTTGAAACACACATATACATTGATTGAACTTGAGCACATGCATAAAAAAATTATAATTTAACATGTACATACATTTAAAATAAAAGTACAATGCATAATTTGCATGCATACATCATTAAACTAAACTATGTACATACATAGAAATTTCAAAATTTAAGAACTATATGCAATTTTAATACATGTGTACATACTAAAAAATAAACTTGAAACATTCACAAAAAGCTCATTTTATGTCTAATGCATATATATATATATTACAATTTTCCAACAGGAGAAATCATGATCTAGTAGATAGTCATAAAATATATATACTATTATAAATTCATAAATTGCAACAAATTAATAAATTCATGTCACTAAAAATATCCATCTAGAACCAAAATCATCAATTCACATCACTAAAAATATCCATCCAACCAAATTTATAAATTCATCACACAAAATATCCATCGAACTAAAATTCATAAATTCATAACTATTTAAGATCATTGTCTTAATTTAGAAACTATTGTGGCTCTCTACTGTATCTCTTCATTTCTTTGTGTTTTCCTTTTCAAAATTGGAAGTTCTCCTCTCCTCTAGCCATTTTCGATGCTCATCTAAGATCCCATCCAGAGCCCTGATAGCATCAACAATGGTTTGCATCCTGGATGCAATCGCCCTCATAGGTGGTGCGACACATTCTTCATTTTGAATAATGTTGATTTGATCTTGGATGGTTCTAACATTGGAATTGATTCATGCTTGCAAACGAGCACCATCGATTTTAGGTGGTTGAGGTGGGGAGTTATGAGGTGGAGTGGGTGGGGGTGGAGGTGAAGGTGGTGGAGATGGATGGTAAAGGTGGATTGTGAATATTATTCAATCGTCCATCGTCTCAGATATGAGTGAACCTACATTGGATTTTTAATTTCAAAATGCTAAGATACATGTTTAGGAAATACCCTTAAACCATTCAATATAAATGGCCTAATTGAATACAAATGATAAAATATGTAAGCCTCATTTATGTCTAAGGCATATTACTTGAATGAAAATACAATTAACTATTAATAGAGGACAATTTATGAATGCTATAGGGTTTATAGTTTAGAGTTTAGGATTTAGGTTTTAGGGTAATAGGATGGCTTAAGGGGATCTATGTAGTAAGGTCCTAGTACAAAATGACATGGCTTTTAAGTGAATAAAATTTGGTCAAGATTCCCAAGGCAACCAAATTTCATCAAGGTTTGAGGCAACTTCACCAGATTTTATTCACTTGAGCCATGTCATTTTTTCCTAGGAACTTACTAGACATAGATCCCCTTAAGCCATCCTATTACCCTAAATCGTAAATAGATCAACCTAAATCATGATTTATCTCATTCATATTATAATCTTGTATGATCTTATTATTGTTCAATTTGGTTGCCTTGGGCAACTTTACCAAATTTTGAAAACTTATTTGATCCCCTTAAGAAATTTCATATTAGGACCCCTTAAGAAATCGATTTACGATTTAGGGTGATAGGATGGTTTAAGGGGATCTATGTCTAGTGAGTTCTTAGGACAAAATGGCATTGCTCAAGTGAATAAAATTTGGTGAAGTTGCCCAAGGCAACCAAATTTCATTAAGAGCCTAAGAAGAAATGATGGCTTTAGGGTTTAGGGTAATAGGATAGCTTAAGGGGATCTATGTAGTATGATCCTACGACAAAATTACATGGCTTAAGGGAATAAAATTTGGTGGAGTTTCCTAAGGAAACCAATTTTCATTTTAAGGTCTTAGGACAAAATGAATTCCTTAGTGTTTAGGGTTTAGATTTTAGAGTTCAAAGTTTAGGGTTTAGGGAACTTAGGGTGAAGTTTTGGTGTTCCATGGAATATGATGGACTTGCAAGTTAATGAAGAACACTTTCATGTGGAACAGTTGATTGAGATAGCTCTTGTTTCAACTGACCAACCTAGAGCATGAAATCCCATTCATATTATAATCGTGCACAATCTTATTATTGTTAAATTTGGTTGCCTTGGGAAACTTCACCAAATTTTGAGAATTTATTTGATCCCCTTAAGAAATGTCATAGTAGGACCCCTTAAGAAATAAATTTGGAATTTAGGGTGATAGGATGGCTTAAGGGGATCTATGTATAGTTAGGTCTTAGGACAAAATGACATGGCTCAAGTGAATAAAATTTGGTGATGTTTCCCAAAGCAACCAAATTTCATTAAGGGCCTAGGAAAAAATGATGTCTTTAGGGTTTAGGGTTTAGAGTTTATATTTTAGGGAACCTTTAGAGTAATAGGATGGCTTAATGAGATCTTTGTAGTAAGGTCCTACAACAAAATGACATGGCTTAATGGAATAAAATTTGGCAAAGTTGCCTAAGGCAACCAAATTTCATTTTAAGGTCCTAGGACAAAATGAATGCTTTAGTGTTAAGGGTTTAGATTTTAGAGTTCAGGGTTTAGTGTTTAGTGAACTTAGGGTGAAGTTTGGGTGGCCCTTGGAATAATGAACTTGCAAGTTAGTGCCTAGTTTATGAATATTTTTTATTTTATGAATAGATTGACTATTTCTGGAATAGAAACACATAATTATGTATTATTAAGATTGAGTTTGATGTATATTTTAATTGTGTTATCCACGAGATCTAGCGGCATGTTACGGATAACCCCCTCTGAAACTTATGCATTTCTAGGATTAGTGAAGTTCAGAAATGCATATGGGAGTGATTTCAAACCACACCTCAAAATGTTCCCAAGTCTCGAATAGTCAATTCGAGCATTCCCCATGTTAAGCCTCGCCAAAAGACCTTGAAGCGAGATCTTCGTGAAGTTGCACTATTCGTGCCCAGCAAATTGTGGAAAATGCAGTAGCCTTTGAAAAAGTGCACTCACCCTTTTGAAGCCAAATTGGCTAAGTCTAGAAAATGCAAAGTGTTGCGCCCGCATGAAAAGAAAGTGAAATTTCCAAAAAATGTAATAGCTCTAAATTTTAGAGCCATTACACTTTTTCCTGACACTTAAACTTTTTCTGGCCCTGGCGCGTTTCTCCATCTTTTTTGCATTTTTCGTCAATCGTGCCACTTTTCGTGCCTAAATTTATTGCTCGACTTGAGTTAGGTTTTTGATTTTCCTTTTCACTTAAAAGTGTCTTTGTTTGCCATTTCCATTCATCCCTACATTTGTTTTTCCAAAATCATGTCTCAGATGCAGAAGCGCTAAAATTTAGCGCCCTGACATGTTGAACATGTCGAAATATTTTCTAACTCTGAAAAGTGCAAGGGCGCTAAAATTTAGCGCCCCTGCATCAAAGTCAATTTTCCTGAGATGTAAGGGCGTTGAATTTTAGCACCTTTACACTTTTCTTCCAGACTTAGTCATTTTTTGTGCAATGGAGCTAAATTTTAGCACCTTTACTCTTTTCTTCCAGACTTAGTCATTTTTTGTGCAATGGAGCTAAATTTTAGCACCTTTACACTTTTCTTCCAGACTTAGTCATTTTTTGTGCAATGGTGCTGAATTTTAGCACCTTTACATTTTTGGCAGTTTTCAACCTAGTTTCTTCAAAATTGCTCTGTTTCCATTTCGAACCCCATTTCTTCGCTCCCGCATCGTTTTGCGTGCCTTGTCATCCGCTCCACGCTTCCCAATGCTACTTTTTCTGCTAACGCCTGTTGATTCACCATCCTTGCAGTTTCTCTCCAGATCTCGTCAAGTGATCCCGAAGGTGATGTCCTTTGATCTTGGTTCATCCAAATAAAAAGTTCATGCAGGAGACCAGGAAGAAGTATGAAGACTCTGCGCCCAAGCAAAGAAACATGAAGAAGCTTCCTGTTCTCCAGTGTTAGACATTTCCGGTGCATCCCATTATGCATCTTGTAAATATTTCTCGACATTTTCGAATGTCATTTTGTAAATTGTAATTACACCAAGTCCAAAGATGTAATATTTTGAAAACAAATTACACTTTGACTTTGGTCAAAGTTAGGTGAGATCTCCTAAAATTGCTCACCTAACTTTCCCTGATTTTCTCAATCTCTTTCCTTCTTTTGCTCATCCCTCTTTCTATATAATGTGAGGGATTTTCATTGTAATATTATCTTTTAGCCTTTTGCAACGAAGTGCTGCCCTTTTGTAAGCAAACTTGTGAAACTTTGCGTTCATATTTTGTGAATGAGATTCAATCAATAAAGGAAAGGATTGCAAGCCAAACTTTGTGTTGGATTCGATACTTTTGTAAGTTGATTTGATTTGGTAGTGATTAGTTCGAGAAATCTGAAAGACTCTAAGTGGTTGATGTAAACTTTGCGTTACATCTATTATTTAGATTGCATTGTTATTTTGTTTATCATTGGTTGAGTGATCTATAAGACTTTGCGCTTATAATCATTCATGCTCTTGCATGTTCTTGTCGAAGGATCTACAAGACTTTGTGCTTGTAATCGTTCGTGCTAATTGATACTCTTGTTGGATGATCTACAAGACTTTGTGCTTGTAATCATTCATGCTGTTCGAAGAATTGTTGCGTCTAAGAAGACTTTGTGCTTCTAACGTAGCAAACGGTACGTCTACAAAGATCCAACAATGATAAAGCTACGGAACGACTTTGTGCCTTCGTGAGCTTTCCCTTTTTAATTTATTTGTTTGTTGTTAATTACTTCTGGTATCTCTACGCTTCGCTTTGACGAGATAGAGATATTGGCATTACTGCTGGTTGTTAGTTTTTAGTTATCAAGAATTCGGAACTTCCAACACGTGAAACATTGTAAACATCTTCTCTGAAAAAAGAGAGAAGTATGAATGTAACACACCCCCCCCACTCCGTGACTTTCGTGTACATTGTGTAATTACTTTTGTGATT
>VDFB02109935.1:0-23664 GCA_007258455.2 Sequoia sempervirens
TTTATCTCTAGAAATGTCTCCCTCTCTATATACATCCATCTATCTCCCTCTCTAACCCTCACTATATATTTATCTCTTCCATCTCTATCTATCCCTCTCTCCTCTCTCTCTTTATCTCTCCTTCCTCTTCTCTCCATATCCTTGTCCTTCAACTTCTCCTTCTCCATCTCTATCTCTATCTTCCTCTCTATCTCTATCTGCTTACCCCTCTCTTTCTCGCTCTTGCCCCTTCTATCTCTCCCTCTTTCTATCCCTACCTCTCCCTCTCTCTCCCACTCTCATTATTGCAAACATAAAATGATCTTGTTGGTAATGGAGCCTAATTATCCTCCTGAGTCAGAGGATTTATTTCAATCACGTTTGGATCCTTGTGAGTAGATGCATAGTTTATTTTAAGCTATCACTTCTCCATTGAGACCTTTGTTGCATAGACAACATCATCTGCTAAATGACCTACCAATTGACCTCATGTACTGCATAAATGTATGCAAAAAATGACCAAAATTTATCATAATTGACTTTACACACTTCTTTGGTGTACCCATTGCACACTAAGGTGCAATTGCTGGATTTTTTTTGTTTCTATTTATTTTTCATTATTTTTTAAGAAATTGGCAGGGATTCCTAAGGAACATCGTAGTGACATTGTAAAATTACAGCGTAATAATTATTTAAATGCAATACTGAAGATAAAGGAGGCGAAGATGAAGGTTATTATTGTGGAATTCTATGTATGTTCCGTCTACCACCAAAATCGCTTTGGAACTTTATTTAAGAGACCGCGTTTTCGTTGTTTCGGTTTGGATTGTGGTGATGTCGTCAGTCGGCACGTGAGATTCTTTTTCATTTTGTTGCAGACCAATGCGCTTTCGAGTAGATAACTGATCAATATAAAATCTGTCATTTCCTCACTGTTTCGTGGAGTGATGGTAAATGGCACGGCGTAACCAAAGAACGTGACAGTCAAGCCCAAATAACAATAAATCGCTTTAATCTAAGCAACTTTTCAGTCATTGTCGTTTAGATATCCGACAAAACTAAATAATTGCATACTTATGTTTGGAGAATAACTTTTGAAATATTTGGGCATCTATCCAGAATTCTTAAAAAGGAGAAACAAAACGATCCACAGACCAAATTCCAGGCCTGCCCGTGAAGTAGCCCATTCACATCCGTTCTTGACTTCAACGCATTGACTTGACCAAAAAAAACAGAATAAAAAATGCCCTAGTTTTTGAAGTCCCATCAAGTAAAGTTTAATGGAAATAGAAATAATTTGTCCACGATCATGTTTGTTCAAGTTGCAAACTGAAACGAGTAAAACTGCCGACCTCTCTATGAACATGGGACTTTAAAAGGAAAGACCGATGATGAATTTCTCAGCTCATCTGCACCTTGGATCCTTCAGTTCAGATCCAAATTATACCATCTTATCTAAGAATAGGGAACCATATGCCTTTATAACTGATATGAAGTCTAATTCATTTCCTAATATGGCAATGAACGGAGAAGAAAACAGATTCCGAGGCGTGAGAAAGAGGAAATGGGGAAAATATGTGGCCGAAATTCGATCAGGAAGGAGATCGCGTATATCGTTAGGTTCATACTTCACTGCTCACGCTGCAGCCCGGGCTTATGATGCTGCGCTCTTCTGCCTGCGAGGGCCCAACGCAACTTCTTTCAATTTCCCAGACTCTCAGTTCAACCCAATCGTATTGGGCGTGGTAGCTGCTCACAACAATCCTTCATCCCACGTTATTCGGGGCGCTGCCATTGCGGTTGGCTCCGCCTTTGACAGAGTTCCTCGGGGCGATGGTGAGCAAACCGGGCCTTCCACAGCGGAGGGCACGAGCATTGTAACAGAAACACCGGTCGAAGCTTCGATTGAATCCGGGGAAACAGTAAAAGATGCAATGCATCAGGTGACAGAAGAAGAAGAGAATGAGGCCAAATATCTCTTAGAATCTCCACAACATATACCATTTGAGCAGTGCGTTCAAATGGCTCCGCTTCAACCGGATTCACACGTTGTGGTGCAGCCTTATGACGAATCCGAACTTTTCCTCAATTTAGCTACTTGGGATACCCCGCCAACGGCACCCGCTTAACAATCATTAATCGAATTAGATAACAATCTGGAAGTGGGCTGTGATTAAAGAACTAGCACGTCATTGGGAGAAATACTACTTGCCACAGTTATTCAATTTAATTATTGTTTTATCCGATTCATTGTTACACGTAAATTTTTAATTTTACATTTACAGGCCTGCCATATTTAGGATGTACTTTTAGAAAAGGGTGGATTTTGGGTAAATTGATACTGACGGACTGCTGCTGTGGTGGATATGCGTGCATTTTATGGTATGAGTGGGGTCATCCTTGGGTTAAAATGTCTATTCTTTCTAGTAATTATCTTTGGCAAATAATATTGTAGACAAAACTTTTAAATCCATTATTAGAATTTCAAACTATTATTTTAATATATAATTATTTAATAAATATTTAAGAAATCAATTATTCATAATAGTTTTGTTATTTTATTGCACTTTTCATATTAATGAAGAAAAAATAATAATCATTTCAATCATCATTGTCATGAGAGTTGTTGGAATTAATACATTGTATTTGTTGTGGAATGGAAGGTTGTACTCCCTTTTTCTTATATGTGACAAAACCCATTAAATTGCGATGCCATCAATTTGGTCAAAGTCCATTTTCATAAATGTGAGGTTTATATTCTTTTGTAGAATTTTGATTTGTGGCATTTACTATCCATCATAGAGATTAACCAAAGAAAGCTCTAATTCTTTTGAGTTTAACATTTATACTAAAGGCATTGTCAATGCAATTCTTTATTGAACCAATATTTTCTAATTCTTTTGAAAATATCAAGTCATTGAGGAAAATATTGAGAGTAAGATGTAGATTCTTTTTGTAGAATTTGATATGTGACATTTATTATCTTACAATAGGTTGCTGTTTTAATGAAAAGAAATTGTCAATGCAATTTTTTATTGAACCAAAATTTTGTAATTATTTGGAATCCCTTTTTATAATTCTTATTTTAGGAATTCTCCTTGTTGACTCACTAGAAAAACACATTGAATATATAATTTTTTTTTCAAATTTAATTTTAATGTGTTCATATGTATTTTTTTATATATTATAAATAGGGGGGTCACAAAAAGAGCAAAACCAGTTACATCGAAATGTACAACTCAAAAGAGGCCAGGCCTCACAACAGAAGTATCACGAATCTACATATCAGAAGGACCTATACAAAGATACAAGAAGGAGACCAAAAGACTAGTGTAAGATATCATCATGGGTGTCTACCCAGACAGTCCACCCCATAGATCCCTCCATCCACACAATGTTTTTCTTCTCCTGGATTTGCGCAAGCATAAGGATTTGGTCCTTATTGGAGTTATTGTTTTCCTTAACCTCCTGGTTAAGCATTTTGCAAGTCCTCTCGAACATCTGCAGGTTATCCATATTCTCCCTCCAAACATAACCATCCTTCATCTCAAAGATGAAGAAAGTGGCATATCCCGTCTTCAGGAACCTTTTGAGCTTTTCCTTTTCAATCAGCATAGTAGTATGAACCTACAGGAAGATTTTAAAATATGTGAGTTTTCGAAAAGACTCAGTCAGAACTCTGGGGTTGTTTTGATACCTTTCCTCGTTTCTACATTTCCAAATCTGCCATAAAATATTAGAGGAGAGAATGTTCCAAAATAGATTAATATCTTTTTTTAGCCCATCAATATGCCCAGTAATAATTTCAAGAATATTAATATTCATAGGATAAGTGATACCAAACATATGCCAAATTTCCTTAGCAAAAATACAGTCAAAGAGAATGTGTCTACCAGACTTAGGTAATCTGCACAGGTTACAGTAATCAGCCGCTGAGTTATCTTTTCTAATTGGGAGCCTATCAAGAACCAACAACCATTTAAAACATTTTATCTTAGGCTCAGTAGGGCCTTTCCATAATATATCAAAATATTTCTTCCAAGAGTAGACGTCAGGGGTGGAGTACCAAACAAAATTGACATGGTCAATGATGGCATCAGTATATGCAATCACGTTGTTGATGTTTTTAGCTTTGATTTTGGAGATAATGGTCCCATCCGACCATTTACAGCTTAAATATCTTTGAGAGTCCATATGGCAAGTAGTAGGAAGGTCCTTGGTAGTTTTAAGAATCATATTATAAGTTTTCTTCTGGGAGGCTGGGATATCAAAATTGCTTCTAAGATCATCCCAACTGATTATCTTGTCATGCTCAAAGAGGTCAGCGAATTGAGAAATGCCCATATTAGACCAGTATCTAGCAAAGAAGCCTTGGGAGAGGGCGAGGGGTTTGCCAGATGAGTGTAAGTTCCACCAGATGGACCTTTCACCATATAGATAATTATAATCATGGAAGGCCTTATTAGTAATATATTTCCTGACATGATCCCAAGCTTTCCATATGGATCTAAAGACAGTAGATCCTTGTACAACAATAGGAAAGTTGCCAATAATCAGATCATTAAAAAGTAGATTCTTCCAAGATTTTGCATTTTTGGGGAATCCCCTTTCTATATTGTTCCTAACAAGGATCTTCCATGGATCATTACCATCCATAGAGTGAAAAATCCACTTGGCAGCAAGGGCAATCCCTTGGAGTTTAAGATCCTTCACGCCCAAGCCCCCAAGGAGCTTATCAGTATGGCACCAATCCCATTTAACAACATGCATCTTTCTATTTCCTTTACCATCAGACCAGAGAAACTTTCTGATAGCCTTTTGAATTTCCAAGATTTGGTAATTACTGAACATCCAAGCTAAGGAGTAGTAGATATTGTAGGAAGAAAGAATTTTTTGGCAGACTTGAACTCTGCCAGCCAAGGACAAGGATCTGTTGTGCCACTTATCCAGCTTCTTAGTGATTTTATCTTTAACCCAAGACCACATATCCTTAAGGGAGGGTTCAATAGAAAAAGGTATGCCCAGATATCTCACAATTTTATGCGGACCTCCCCATTGAAAATGATAGTTTTTAAACTAGTCAGGGGGACGCTCATCCCATCCAATACATATAGATTTGGAGTGTGATATAAATGAGCGCCAAAAATAGTGCAAAAAAAATTGAGTTTGTTTTTTAGAGCTTCAAAGTTGTCAGCAATAGCTTCAAAGAAAATAGCAGTATCATCGGCAAATTGGCAGTTTATAAGCTCTTCATTATTAGGGAGAGATATACCCCTGACAGCAAGGGAGATTGAGTAATCTCTAAGAATGTAATACATGGCATTAGAGGCAATAACAAAGAGGGCAGGGGCCAAGGGGCAACCTTGCCTAATGGATCTACCAAGGGGGAAGGAGTCTGAAAGGGAGCCATTAACATCAACCTGGGCAAAAGCATCATTGAGCAACATATTAACAGAATTGCAGAAAACACTAGGAAATCCAAAAGCCTCAAGCATCATGGAGATAAAGCTCCATTCCACCCTGTCATAGGCCTTTTTGAAATCTAGAAGAAACATAGCAGAATTTTGCTGAGAGTAATTGGCCCAATTCATGGCTTCCCAACTGGTGATCAAATTCTTTAGAATATACCTTCCTTTAATGAAACCAGTTTGGGTAGAACAAACAAATTTGGGTAGGATATTCTCAAGTCTCAGCGCTAGGATCTTGGCAAAAAATTTATAGGAAACATTAAGGAGAGTGATAGGTCTCCAATTCTTAATGAGAGCTTTATCCCCATCCTTAGGAATCAACTTAATAATACTCATGTTGATGGAGCTACACAGGGAACCCCTAGCTAGGGCTTCCGAGTAGGTATCTTGAAGATCTTTGCAAATCCAACTAATATTAGCTTTGTAAAACTCCACAGGGAGGCCATCGGGCCTAGGGGCCTTGTCATTATTAAGGGAGTTAATGGCTTTTTCAATTTCCTCCAAGGAGATATCTTTAGATAGTAGGTTAGCATCTATAGTGGAGATCCTAATAGGGATAAGAGATCTACACTGATTTCTAATGGAGGAAGCCTCCTCTGAATCCTTAGAAGCAAAAAGATTTTGGTCAAATTTAGCAAAGGCCTCTTTGATGTTGTCAAGGTTAGTTATTTCTTGATTATCAACTATAATTCTCTCTATAGTTTCATTGGACTGTTTATGCTTGCTGAGGCTAAAGAAAAATTTAGAGCCACGATCACCAAACTGTAGCCAGTGAGCACAAGATCTAATTTTGGCGCCTCTAGTTTTAACCTGCTGGTGTTGTCTAAGGGCTTCCTTAGCATTAATCACATGAGAGATGAGATCATAGTCCAAGGGATTAGCTTGGATGTTAGTTTCAGCTTTCTGAAGGTCAGAGGAGAGATTTTTTTCGGTAAACCTATAGTCTTTGGCCCTTTTTTGGCCAATGGTCTTTAACAGATTCTACCAAGCGAGAATGTTCATGTTCCATCTATCCGTGTGAGAGCTGGTGGGAAAGTTATTCCTGTTAATGAGTCTAATGATATGAATGGAAACAAGAGTTTCCTCATCTTTAAGAAGACTAGTATTAAGGATAAACTTGGGGTTGGAGCCTTTGTTGCGCATAGGGGAATTATTAATTCTAATATAGGTGGAGATAGGATGGTGATCGGAGAGGGAAGTGGAGGTGACGAGGACAAAGTTGCCCAGGTTATCAGGCAAAATTGAAAAGAAATTTTTATTAGCATAGAAACGGTCAAGTCTAGAATATATTCTAGAGGGACCTTGTTGGAAATTACACCAAGTATGCCATAAGCCAGGATTCGTGTCTTTATTTCCAGCCAAGGGGTCAAAGAAATGTTTAGCATTTTTCATTCTATTCCAATGAGCTTTTTCCAGGGATTTCCAAGCAAACGGAAGACCACCAACTTTGTCCTCCTGGGATTCAACCATATTGAAATCCCCACCCACAAGCCACAGGATATTAGGGAGAG
Source organism: Sequoia sempervirens (assembly GCA_007258455.2). Classification (NCBI taxonomy): domain Eukaryota; kingdom Viridiplantae; phylum Streptophyta; class Pinopsida; order Cupressales; family Cupressaceae; genus Sequoia; species Sequoia sempervirens. Next base: position 6,959 of record VDFB02109935.1, read on the forward strand.
CAGCCAGCCAGTCCTAGAGGCTCGCTCTCTCCCTAAAATCATTCGAGGCATAAATAGAGCATATGCCAAAGACATTGCTATTGTAATTAATAGTAATCCACACTGCTCTGTTACAAGGGGATAGCCCATTGCCAATGATACAATTCTCCCATCTCACATTAACCAGAAGCACAACTCCACCCATGCCCCTAGGGTGGTTAGTATAGTACTTGATGACATCTTTCCAAAGGAAGTTAAGATTGGATTCAAGGACGAATCCAATAGCTTTAATCTCTTGCAACATCAAGAAGTCCATGGATTTACAGGTATCTAAATACCGCTTAATAACAAACCTCCTATCAGGGGATTCAAGCCCCCTTATGTTCCATGAAATGCAATTCATGAGGAAATATGCAGGGGGGAACAATGATCTGTGGACCCCACAATTGGGGCCATATCAACATAAGGGATATCCCCGAGCTTTTTACTAGAGGAGTTCTTATTTTTGGAGCCCAAACGCCTCCCCCGTCGTTTAGATGTGGGGAAATCACCCTTGAATTCATCCTCATTATCTAAACTAGCAGGGGATAGGATATCCACATCCATGGTCTGCTTTGGGTGGAGATTAGCGGAAACAAAGGAGTGCTTATAGACAGGGATGACCTCAAGTAAACAGTCGTCACTAAGCTCTCTGAAGATCTTATGAGGGAAGTTCTGGGGAGGGGCCAAGTCAATGCAACTGTTAGAGAGGTCCTTGTGGATCAAACTTGTTGGGGGGGAGTAAAATTTGGTTTCCTGTGAGACGGCCAGGACGGGGTTGTATGTGCTGGAGGCTAGCAGAGGATTCAAGGACAGGGAGCCCGCAATAGAGGTGTCAACCTGCTTATTGGTCCTTCGTCTTCGCTTATTGGAAGTTTTGGCCATGGTTTGGAACCCGCCATTTTGAGTCTCATTCACAAAGGACAAGGAGTTAGCCGAGATTAAAGCAGGGGAAAGGGCAGCAGGGATGGTCGGGGAGTTGGAAGCCATAGCGGGGGGGATTAGTAGGCTTAGCTATATGAGGGGTTTTGTTCACCGAGGATTCCATATTAGGGTTAGTAGTATCAGTGGATTTTTGGAGAGGCGAGGGCTTAGCCGACATTGATTTTTTCTTAAGGATGGGGCAGTCCTTCCTCAGATGCCCTTCTCTTCTACACAAGAAACAAGTGTTCAGACCCCCGAGAATTTCAATAGGACAAGAGTAATTGTCTTCAGAGATGTTAATGTTAATATTAGTCAGAATCTCTTTACCAGGATTCAACAAGATAAGTATCCTGACATCCATATGAGGAACCAATCTCACAGTGTCATCCATTCGAATGACTTTACCAAGTGGTTCAAGCAATTGGGGAAGGAAACACCATAGAAATGGCAGGATCTGTTTAACCAATATCCACCGAGGGGCTGAGAGGACAAGAACTTCCTCATGAATGGCCTCGGGAGACCAAGCCAGGGCGTGAAAGGAGGTAGAGCCCACGGTCCAGTATTGTTTTTTAAGAACTTCGGCCTGTGATTCATGATTAGCAAAGAAAATCACATATAGACCTTTCTGAATTTTCCTGCAAAACGAAATATGGAAACCAAGTTTCAAGTTCCAATAGTTATGGAACCAATAATCTAAGAATTTCCTAGGAGGGCATTTATCCACTTCAACAACAGAGAAGAAAATAGCATAATTCTTTAATTCATTTTTCTTTCACAATTTCAACAAGCATTTCCGGATTTGGAGAAACAGAGAAAGGTAAAGGAACAACCCCATTGTTCTTACTGGATTCACAGGCTCCATGAACACTCAACAAGTTAAACCTTGCGCTCGCGTCAAGGGCAATACCAGAGTTAGCAACCACCTCGGAGAACGATTTGGGTCTTGCAAGCAATGAATTGTTTGCGGGATTAACTATGCTTGGAATGTTAGATTCCATTGATGCCCTAGGCGCAACCGAAGATGAAATAGGGGGTACGGCCTCTACCAAGCGGCAGAGGGAAGAGGGAGAGGTTGCATTCATATTAAATGCATTAAGAGAGAAAACAAAAAGGAGCGAGCACACCTGTCAACGCACCGTTGCCGGGGGAAGGCAATTACCTGTCACTGTATTTCGCCAGTTTTTTTTCACCAATTTTTTTTCGCTTCGAAGATATCCTTTTCTATTCATTATATTTTCTTTCATATGTATTATGTATTAATTTGTTATCTAAATAAATAAACATTTAATCATTTATTTAAAAGTATAAAATTTTATGTAGTAAATAATTCATAATAATGTATAAGGAGATTCTAAAAACTGGATTAGAGATGACAAAAGGTAAATAATCAGACAGGAAGATCTAAACATAATGATATACAAATATAAAGACTCTCTAAAATAAAGAAAATAAAATTTAAAATTAAACATGTTGTTACATGTTTAATTGTTCTAAAAATATTGCATATACTTTAATCTAGTGTAATTAAAAATTTAAAAATACTCTCACGCATAATTTCAGTCCACATAACAGTAAATCGCTTTAATCCAAGCCCAAATATATTTATCGCTTTAATCTAAGTCCAAATAACAGTAAATCGCTTTAATCCAAGCAACTTTTCAGTCATTGTCGTTTAGATATCTGACAAAACTAAATAATTGGATACTTACATTTGGAGGAATAACTTCGAAAATTGATAGGTATCTATCCAGCACTCTTAAAAATAAAAAAACAAAACGTTCCACAGACCAAATTCCAGGCCTGCTCGTGAAATAGCCCATTCACATCAATCCATCAAACACTATTGCGCATCGGCTTTTGGCCTTAACGCGTTGAAACAAAAAAGCGCTCTTGTTTTTGAAGTCCCATCAAGTCAATTTTAATGGAAATAGAAACAATTTGTCCACGATCATGTTTGTTTGAGTTACAGACTGTAAACGAGTAAAACTGCCGTCCACCCTCTGCCAACATCTCTGTGAACATGGGACTTTAGAAGGAAAGTCCGAGGATGAATTTCTTTGCTCATATGCACCTTGGATCCTTCAAGTTTATACACAAATTATACCATCTTATCTAAGAATAGGGAACCATATACCCCTTTAACTGATATCCAGTCTAATTATTTTCGCAATATGACAATTAAGGGAGAAGAAATCAGATTCCGAGGCGTGAGAAAAAGGAAATGGGGGAAATATGTGACCGAAATTCGGTCAGGAAAGCGGTCGCGTATATCATTGGGTTCATACTTCACTGCTCACGCTGCAGCGCGGCATGGCTTATGATGCCGCCTGCGAGGGCCCAACGCAACGTCTTTCAATTTCCCAGACTCTCAGTTCGACCCGATTGTCTTGGGCGTGGTAGCTGCTCACAACAATCCTTCATCCCACGTTATTCGGGGCGCTATCATTACGGTTGGCTTCGCCTTCGACAGAGTTCCTCGGGGCGATGGTGAGGAAACCGGGCCTTCCACAGCGGCGGGCACGAGCGTTGAACACCGGTCGAAGCTTCGATTGAATCCGGGGAAACAGTAAAAGATGCAAGGCGTGACATAGGAAGAGGAGAATGAAGCAAAATATCTCTTAGAATCTCGAGAACACATACCATTTGAGCAGTGCGTACAAATGGCTCGGCTTCAACCGGATTCACACGTTGTGATGGAGCCTCAATGACAAATCCGAACTTTTCCTCAATTTAGTGGGATTCCCCGCCAAAGGCACCCACTAAATTAGTTCTGGACAAGATGCATAAAGCTTATCTGCACCTTAAAATTATATAACTAGCAATTGCACCTTAGTGTGCAATAGGTATGCGGAAGATGTGTGGAAGGTTCATAAGGAAAAACTTATGTTTATTGTTTAGAGGGAGAGATAAGGATAGAAAGAGGGAGAAATGGAGAGAGATAGAGAAGGTGAGATAGAGATAGGTAGAAGAATGAGAGAGATAGATAGAGAGGAAGAGACTTAAAGAAGAGTGGGGGAGAGGGAGAGAGCTTATTATATAGAGAAGGAGAGGGAGAGATATATCTTTCAAAATATGAGGTAAAAGTCTTCAAAATCTCACTTATCACATAAAAGTCAAATAAATATGGATTTGACAATTGGATGGGAATATTTTATTTCCATTTGCAATACTTTTGTCAATTTGATGGCAACCTTCTTTTTAATTTGCATTTCTTTATGTTTTAAATTTGTATACAAATAAAATCAAATAATACTTAATTTCTTTAAAGAAAATATCTAAATTTTTCTAAATTTATTTTATTCTATTATTTCACATTTATTATTAATTTTTTAATCTGCCCACATGCAACTTAAATTTGCATGCACAAACATATACTCTCTAACATTTTAACATACATATAGTTTTCTATCGATGTAATCCTTAAACCTTGTTTAGATGCAAATGCTTAGTAAATATAGCTATAATAATATTTTAAAAATGAATTTGATAATTTACATTATATGAAAATCTAATATATAACCATGAATAATTTATACTATATCTAATATTATATATAATTTAATGTGTATTATTTTAAAAAATACTATACAATAATTATGTATTTTATTATATGTATATCTAATAGTTTCTAATACAAAATATAATATATAATTATAAATATAAATATAATATTATTTTAAAAATAATTTGACATTATATAAAGCACATATAACTATTCCGGTTAAACTTTAAGAACTAGAATGAAGTGGTCAAAGTAATTGTTAAATAAAATAGAATAATTAAATGCAAAGTAAAATATATCAAAATTCACATATTAATAAAAAAATATTATTTAAGAAAACTAATAATAAATAATTAAATAAAAAAAGTAAATCTATTTTTTAATTAATTAAAAGTGAAGTATTAATAAAATATATACAAAAAAATAAAATTTATATATTAGAAACAATACTAACATTAATTAAAAGAAAACTACAATATTACTCAATAAAAAATTTTAAAATTGAATCTAAAAATAGATAAATTCTTAAATAAAATTTTAAAATAAAAAGTACTTCAAATAGAATATTAAAATTAAAATAAAGTGTACTTTTATATTTAAAATTACAAGTGAAATCAAAATTTAAGAGTTAAAAATAAATTGAAACATATTAAAAAGGTAAAATATTTTTTAATTTTTGATTATGTAATTCTTTTTATATTTTGATATAATAAGTTAAAAATAAAATGGAATATAGTAAAAAGATAAAATATTATTTAATTTTGATTATGTAATTTTTTAAATACTTTTTAATGTAAAATATTATTAAAATTGTTTAAAAAAATCAATATATTAAGAAAAACAAAAAAGACATATTAATAATAAAGATTTTATTTTCAAATAATGTCCGTTAAAAAGTTTACAAGGCCTTGCAGGTTTATAGATTACACAATTCACGCAATCTAAAAAATTTAAAAAGATTTTTTTATTTAAAATATAGTAATAATGAAGATTTTTAATGGTATTCAAAATAATATATTTTAAATTATAGATATAAGATTTAAACTTATTATTAAAGATTTTTTTAAATTGAAGATAAAAAATTTATTCAATATTTTTCAATTATTTCAATTATTTTTATATAAAAATTTAAAACAATATTCACTAAAACATTTGAAAAAATAGTAGTGTTTTGAGTTTTTTCAAGTCAATATCCCAAAGTATGTAGTGAACAAATAAGTTCTTATAGGAGTAAAACAACTGAGTTGCAAACAATTTGCACCATCACAAAGCTCTTACATTCCCAAAAAAATTAATAGTTCGTTATATAAAATATTCTATTAAGATATTCCTCTACTGCCCCTTCAAGGAAACTTCAATGTTGAATTTATCTAGTTATAGCGTACTCGACAATCCCACCTGACAAAGAAACTAATTTAATTTATACACGAATAAATCTTTCTACATTACACTAGAAATAAAACTTTTGCTTAATAATTAGAACTCAAAGCCTGTCATCTATAGTTATCTCTAGCCAGAATAGAAAAATTTTATGTAACCTGATGATATTTGACTTCTAAATCACTTTATATCATTAAAAATCTAAGAGATATTAAGAAATAAAATGTATTTGTATTCTAGTGGCTTTTGTTAAATGTTTAAACTTTCTTATGTTGTTTCTTCACATTGGGATTTGAGATGCTCCATTCATTTCCTTGCTCCAAGAAAGTTAGTCAAACCTTGTTAGCAATATCTTGTTTGATAAAGTAGGTCGTTATTAGTTTTTTTTTTCCAATTTAAGTTTTGAAATTTTCTTTTGAACTATAAATGTACAAGACCCCTCAAGAGTTTCAAAAATTTGAGGTAAAAAATAAAGATCACACATACACAACCATCTGCTGCTAAAATAGCATACCTCTAGGCCACTCAACCAGAAACAACAGTAGAAAGTCATTCAACCCAAAATAACAAGATCTGTAGAGGCATCGTAGAGATGGCAAAGATATTTGATGCAAGAAAATAAACAAAAAAAAAAAAAAAGTACTTCAAGCAAACCACTCCAGACACAAAAGGTCCAGATGAATATCATGCTTCTTTAAAAGATAATAAGCTACCCAAGTCTTACTCTCACAAAATAAGCTTAAATACTTGCATAGATGTTGCTTCTAAAACCTCATTATTGGCATTTGTGACTACAAAGTGACATTCTTGTCCAATTTATGAATATGATGTTTTAGATATATCATTTAATTTCTTACCTTAAATGAAGGGCAATTTAAGGATTCCCATTCTTCCTCATGCTAGCCACCAAGTTTTTCCAAGCTCCTCGATGTGTTTGGTGTACCTTAGGGCTTGATAATTTGTACATCTCTGCTTTTGTATGGAATTTATGGAATTAGGGAGGTCGTTGTTTGCTAGTCAGGAATCTGTATGATTAACGTTATTAACTTTTTAGGTCCTTGATCTTTGATCTCTATGTAAGTTAAGATATTGACTTATTGATTATATATTTGAATTATTGATCATACCTTTGACTATGATACAGGAGCTTTCTGCAAAGGTTCAATTTTCGCATAGGGTTCTGGTAGAGATTTTACTATTCGTACATCTTCTTTCAAAGTTTTAGTAAAATGGTGCCTATCAAATATATCCTCAAAGTCACTGCACATATAGTACCAATTTTCAGAGACAAGAATGTTCACTGTTCAATCCTTGTTACTATTCAAGAGGACAGAGGCATACAACTTCCAAACCTTGGATTAGTCCAGAAAGAGGTATGATCAAGAGAAGGAAGAACAAGACTTGCATTCAAGATTCTTGCCACAACAACCATATCACATATCTGCATTCAATTCCAAATTGATTATACATTGTTTAGCAAGTTTACAGATGTTGACATGTGACATGGTAGATGAATATGCGATGAGATGCTTTATAAATTCAGTGTAAATATTGCAAAATTTATAATAATATTATGACGTAAATTTTCAGGGATCTCAATGGAGAAGTCATTTCCCACTATGCACTTGATTTAAACCACCATTTACTATTAGAAAAGAAACAATGGTCAAAGCAACTCACTCTTACAACTTTTTGATGGTTCAATATACTGCTCCAGGTTATCAGGTTTTGGATTCAACCAGATTTTGATATCCTGCAAGATTATTGTGAAAATATTTCTTATCTAAAGAGGCATGAATATTGAAACCAATTGGTTCAATGGAATTTTTTTACTTTAGAAAAGAAATTTATCACAATAATTTACACAAAAAAAAAAGTGGGTGGAATGGGATCACACCCCCAAAAAGTCCAGGCAAGGCAAAAAGCCCTAGACAAATATTTTAATTTTGAAGTATAGCTAAAACTGGTTATTAGTTATTGATACCTAAAATTCTTTATCGCTTTCCTCTGCAGCTACATCTTTATCGGGTGGCATTGCCCAACTCAAATGCCTATGCTCATTTTCCTCTAAAATATACTGAGCATCTCTCTCATAATTTTTGGATGGCTCTAAAACTAAAATGCTCCTTGATATATCCTGAGAAGCACAAGAAAGAAATAAACTGTTAGAAGAGAATAATATTTGAATGGCTAAAACGACACTATATGTTGATAACATAATTAATCTTAAACCCAGAAGGTGGGTAAAATGCAAGAAAATGATCATATCAAATACAATACTGTGCAGTTTGTCAGCCAGTAATTAAACTTGCCTGCAATGAATTTCAGGAGATTAGTTTTCTGCAAATCTTGTGTGATTCCTACATCCTATGTGGGTCAATCCTAGGAGAGGATGAAGTAAACCTTTCATTAATTTCAAGGTCCAAGGATGATCCCCATTTTGGCTTCTTAAACTAATTGATCATTCCACCTCTGTTGATACTATGAAAATAGGGGAATCTTTAAATTACAGTAAAATAATTGTCATGAAAGGTTTTGTAACAAGAAAATTGGTAGATATACAATGAGGATTTAGTTTCCTAAAATCTAGAGCATACAATTTTTCATCTTCCACAAACTGAACATTTTTCATTTGCTATTTATTCTCTCAGTGTTTTTCCCTTCAAATGAAAAGCTAAATTGTAGAGTGATAGTAGAATGTCATAAAGGTATCTTATGGGTAAAAAATATAGTAGATTTAAACTGTGTATCTAAATGTAATAGATTTGTCAAAAGTAAAGCTGAAGTGAAGATGTCTATTACAAATAAACTCACACTTTAGACACAAAGATAAATATTATAAAGCAACATGTCTGTGAGCAAGTTTCTGTTTTTATTTTCATGAACTTTTACCTAATCAATTTTTTTATCATATATGACATATTTATGTAAATTTCATCATTTGTGCTCATCTGTAATGATACATACTTATTTGTGAAATGCTGAAAGGTTTTCATTCAAAAAAATTCTTCAAAGTAAAATTCATTTTCTCACCCTTTTCAAAGTAAATCCATATCTCCATCATATAGATTCAGTAAACTCTTTCTTTTCCAAGATTTAATCTACTAATTCAATAATCCCTTCTTATTATCTATCTACATCATACTGATCCAAAGCTTTTCTTCTTCTACTTCTAATTTACGCCCTAAGTAACTAATTGAATATAAATTTATGCTTTTCTCTAGATTTAAATCTAGAGTTGTTAAATCAACGGTTCTTCCACCCAAATTCTAAAACTATTGATCCAAACCCTAAAGCTATAGATTCAAATCCTAACACTACTGGCTTGAACCCTACTTTAACCGCAAATCTCCCAATTTTCATTCTCTGATACATTCTCGGATAAAAGTAGTTTGGAAAATCTCAATGAGGGAACGTCAATCTTTGACAATTTGTGGTGTACATGAGGCAGTGATTTTTTAACAGTCCAACATTTCTTCAACTATGTATCGACTTACTTGTCTCTACCCATTCCCTTAAATGAAACAAATCTAAATAGAAAGTGAACATATTTTGAATGTGTAAAAAAAAGCAAATTCATACAGAGATAAGATTTACAGAATGCGTGCAAATATTTTCTTGAATGTAATGAGTGGACAGTGGACTACAACACCAAAAAATCAATCACCATTTGTAGCCACCACGACATCCCGACAATATATTTAGAAGATGAAAATATTGAAATAAAGATCCCCTGGCTAAGAAGAAATACTAAAAATTGATTCTTAGCCCTAGTGTCATCACTAACTAACATACTCATTAGGTATGGTTACAAATTGGGAGAAGCTATCGTATCTGAGCTCTGCTAAAAGTGTGACCAAAATTCCAGCCACTTGTAGCCATGTTGTAGGAAGTGACAATATTTCCGTCGCTAGTGGTGACCTTGAAGTACAAGTTCTGTTTGTCCAGGAATGTGTTTCTCTACCAGTTTTGGCCCCACCTATGTGACATTGCCTACCACCCAGTTTTAGAGCTCTTTATTGACACCACATGGACGTCCCCTGCTCCCCCAATGTTCGTGTTGAGCACCGGATTGAAGTACGAATGACCATAAACGAAATCCTCGCTTGCGTTGGAAGGGAACCCTGTAATAAACAATAGAGATATGTTAAGCCTAAGTCGGTAATACAATTCAGGTTAATGAGTAGCAAAAATTGTGTCATGCTTTCGATGATGCAGATGAGAAAAAAAGGCAGAGTTTGCAAGGAAAATTTTAAAAACCCTATCACACCATAATCTTTTTTTTAAATGATGAGAACCAAAACCATTCTTTCCACAGCTGCTGCTTCAAAAATAGATCTGACCGCCTACAAATTAAAAAATATAAAACAACTCATTGAAACCATGGCAAATGATTAACCTCAAGATTCTGCATAAAATGTGTCTGCTGTCAACCATGATGGAATACAATGGGCATAACTCTGTAATAGGAAACCACATCATATAGTAATTTTTATGAAGGCGTAATTCTATATGAACTTTTGAAGTTCATTTTCTCCTTCAACGGATATAAACGCACTAGAGGGCATGGTTGATAGTTCGTTCCTCGCCAATCGTTCATTGCAAATGAGATGATATTTTAACTTCCCGCCCCTATTGGTTTCCGTTTCGTGCATTCTCAGTGGTAGCAGCACAGTCACCAACATGATGCTGCATCATTTAAGATGCCCTTCTCCATCTCCAGCCTTAACGTGCAGGGCGACAAGATTATTGATAAGATTGCAAGCACACAAATTGCAATGACAACTTACATTATTTAATGAGAGTCCTGACATTATAAGGTGCCTCGCATATTATCCGTGCAGCTACACTCTCAAAACATTGTATCCAGTTGTTTTACATGTACTGGTACATGTTGGTCAAAAACACTTTGAGTGCTCACGGCTAAGGTACATTGCGTAAGGGAATAAATCACTAGTCTCGAAAACAAATTATAATAAAAAATAATATAAATTAAAATATTTTTATATTATAATATAAATTAAATAATAATAATTTAAATATAATAAAAATATATTATAAATATGATATAAGATAAATAAAAATAAAATAACATATAATATATTTATAATTATATATTTATAATTATTATTATAGCATATAATAATAATAAATTAATAATGAAACATAAGCATAAAAATAAAAATAAAATAAAAATATAGAATAATATTGTATAACTATAGGATTATATATAGATTGAATATATTAATAATAAAATAAAATAAAAACCCCTTAACAGCATCAATTATATTATTATGTGTTAAAAAATATGAACGCATTTAGATTTTAACATTACGATATCCTTTTTATTTTTAAAAAATTAAATAATTGTTTTCATTTATTTGAAAAAGTTATTTTATTTTAAAATTTATTATACTTATTATAAATAATCAGAAAGATTAAATTTTAGTAATTTCATAAGAATAATTTAATTATATACTTATTACTATAATCTTATATAGTGCAAAGATATCATGATCCCTATTGGACAAAATCTATTATATCATTAGAGGATAATTTATTATTATAATAATTATATGTCAAAATTATAATACTATAACTTTTATAATTATAATTATATTAAAATTATACATTATTTAAATTTTATTTATCTATACTTCATATTATATTTATATTATTATTTATTTTATATTATAATTTAAAATATTATAATTTACACCATTATTAATTATAATATTTATACTACATTTTATTATATTATATCATTAAAAAACTATATTATATTATTTTACATTAATAGTTTTCTTTTAAATGACATGTAAATTTTATTAATCATTATTCTTACAATTATATGTAATCATAATTATTATAAATTCAATATTATAATTATACAATATTACTGTAAAATTTATTTTTTTATGATATAATTTTTTATTAATTTTATTATTATATAATTATATGTTTATTATAATTATTATAAATTTTATAATTGAGTAATTATATTATTATTTATTTATATTATAAATTTAAAAAATATTATATTACTTTTTCATTATTAATTATAATATTTTATTATATTATATCATTAAAAAAACTAAATAAATAATTAAATAGATAATAAAATAATTAATAAAGTTAAATGATTTATTAAAAACCTATCAACTATTAAATCTTATATCTAAAACAAATTAAATGACGAAATACAAATTATTAAATCTTATAAACTTCATGGAAATATTTCAACAAAAAAAAACAAATTAAATGACGAAATACAAATTATTAAATCTTTATAAACTCTACAGAAATATTTCAACCAAAAATAAATTAAATGATGATACAAATTATTAAATCTTATAAACTTCACGGCAATATTTCAACCAAAAAAAGAGGGAACACTATTGTCAAGGTGGGTTGAGTAGAATGTCGGTAAAAAGAAAAATAAAACAGCAAAAAGAAGGGTAAAACATAGCCACGGTAAAGGAATTAAGTTGCCAACCTATTGATCATTTCCAAAATATCTGATATTTGGTAGGGGAATGTTGCATTTACTTTGCCTTCCTCTTTTCATAATGAATATTTTTAGATTTAAATATTTTTCAATCCATAGAATTAAGAATAATATGAAGAGAATTAATTTAGTTTATATATAAATTAGTTTAAATTTAGAATAAATAGTTAAAAAGTATTTTATTTTCATTTGTAAGGATAACAAACCATAGTGTTTTTAATTATTCCTTCTACTATATTTTTTCATTTTCCTTGTAACCTATATTTTCTTTTCTTATATTTTTATATTCATCGCCATTTTCATATTATTTAAATTTTATTTTTTATATTTTTCCTTACTTTTTAAAAATGATATATATAAAAAATCCTTAGTACTATATGATAATTATGAAAAAGAAATTAAGTTTTGAAAAATTAAATTTAATAGACTTGGTTAATTTAATTTAATTATATTTATTCTACCTTGCTTTCCACACATTCTTATCCAACTTAATTGTAAAAGATTATTATGTTAAATGATATATTTTAAATATTGAAATATTGTATTTTAGTAAGAGATAATTGTTGAAAATGTTTTAGATGATTTTTTCTAATGCTACCATAGTACCAAACAAAAGACTCTCAAAAAACCTTCTAATATGTCCTCTTTTTTGTTTCCACCAACCTTAGGTAATTCAATTATTTGCATACATTAGTAAGATATTTCAACTTGTACTCATATGAATGGTTATGTGAACCATTTGAGCATTTCATAATTACTCCTCAACTTTCCTGCAGGCCAATCACTTCAAATGTCTTCCAACGTCATCATGTCTACATTAACTACAAATGCCATTGCGAGCATCCTTTTAGGCATGCCTAATGTAGATCCCATTCTACAAGTTGCATCTATCATCCTATTAACAACCTTGTTACGCTTTATGCATTATATATAATTATTGATAGATAATACATAATATCCCACTTTTGCTGTACCCACCACCAATGAGCTTGCTGTGGAGGAGTATTTTAGTCAAGGTGTCCACGTGTCACACCCCAAAAGAATATGACTGTTAGGAATTTCACAAATTCAATGCATATACATAGATTAATTTTATAGTTTTTAGTCCTCGGTATTTAAGCATGAACATTTCATTCACTCTAAATTCCGGTGTTCCTCTCACGCTACCAGTAATTCATCCTAAAAGCAAAATGGCGTTCACAAATGCAATCAATGTGATTGGAGAGCTCCACTGTATTCATCAAGTTGTAAATCCTGCACACCCCTCTAGGTCTCAGGCCATTGGCCAACAACAATGGTGATCTTCACCTGGACAAACCACCTCCAAATCTCAAATCCCATTGCAACCTTAACACCAAACCATAAGCAGTGGTCCATTTAGGGTCGTGCCCTTGCTAAAAGTCCAATCCATCAGTACAAAAATTCAAATAATGATGGGAAAGTCTTTGGGTTTGATTTTGTAGATAAAGCAGGGTCTGAGATTCATGTTACTTGCTTTAATGATCTTGTAGACAAGTTCTACACTGCCATCGAGACCAATAGTACTTATGTCATCTCCAATGGCCGCATCAGAGTTAGGAACACCAAATATAGTAGTGGCACAAACCCTTATGAAATATTCCTCCACAACTCCACAACCATAACTCCATTCACCTGCGTAGAGTCCACTATACCAACACACAACTACCATATCAAAAGCATTGAATCATTAATGTCATTGCCTATTAATTCCCTGGTAGATGTCATTAGTATTGTTCTATATATCTCCCTTGCATCAACCATTCGTAAAAGGGATGGCACTAAAACAACAAAGTGTACAACTACAATCATGGACATGCTAAACCGAACAATTGACATCACACTTTGGGGTAGCCATTGCCAAATAGTTGGGAAACAACTAGCTAACCTTCCCCTAAAGCCCAACCCACCAATTATTTTGATTAAAAGTGGTCGCATAACCACTTGGTCTGGAAAATCTATAGATACTATCTTTCCAACAATCATTGTGATCAATCCCAAGTTGGTTGAAGCCTCAACATTACAAACATGGTATGCTAGTATAGGGATTACCCAACCTTGTCTTCCCCTCTCAAAGAGCCATCTGTTGACCCAAAAATTTGAAAACCCAATTCCTATTTCAAGTATTGCAAAGCCAATCTCTCTTGACAAACAAAATGTTTGTGTAAAGGCCACTATCACAAAGCTCCACTCAGACAACTTCTACTACCTATCATGCCCTCGCATGGTGGAAAGAAAAAAGTGTAAGAAAAAGGTTCTCCAAATTACCTCAGGTGCATTTAAATGCCCCAAGTGCTCTGCAGAGATTGATACTTGTGATTTAACCTACATGCTAAAGATGGGTCCTTGCAAGATGGTACAACCCATCTTCTTAATGTTACTGCATTTGAAGAGCCAGCAAAAACATTGTTAGATGTAAGCACAGAAGAATTCCAGCTCCTACTAGCAGAAGCCAAAGCAGCGAGAGAAATTCTAGTCACAGTTGTCAATTGTGAGTTCCTACTAGCTCTTACCATCCAATCAAATGTTTACGATGGCCATGAAACACAAAGCATTGTTACCACAACTATTAAACATGCTTAGATTTTTAATGACAAGCTTTTCATATACACTTATTGTGTAATGTCCTATTGTGCATATTTGTATGCACGACAAAGAGTTGCAAACAATATATATATATATATATATATTTCCCAATTTTCTGAATTACAAATCACTCTTTTGTGTAATGTCTATGGAATTTACTCTCACACCTTTTCACATTTAATCACACATCTACTTGCAATATACGAAGAACAAAATTTAATGGTTTTCTTTTGTGCAATACTATACTTCCAAATCTTTTAACATAGTTATGTACACTTTCATATCTATTTGCAATTTCACACATATAACACCAAAACAAACCTAAAACAAACATTTTATTATTGCTCACTTTTATATTATGTTTCGATTCACAATGCTTCACGTCTATTCAATGCTATTTTCGTGTGCTTGATGTTTTTAGTTTACACATTATATTGCTTATTTGATATTTCCTTTTAAGAACATTTATTACTCCCATCATTTATTACATTATCCCCATTAATGTTGCACCTTCTATGCAAACTTTGAATGACATACAATCTTGTTCTTTCCTAGTTTCAATGCAAGTTCTACATACTGCTCAATATACTTTGTTTACATTCCATTGCTTATTGTTGAATTTTTTTCTAAACATACAGAAAATAGTAAAGGGATATGGAAAATTCAATCTCACAAGTTAAACGAGCCCATCGTAACCAACAACAACGCACTCGCTACCATGCACGAAAAGACATTGTCAATAGAAGAAGACGGGAACTCGCACACAACACCCTTGCTAGCACCTCCACATCTACACTCCCCTCATCCACTTCCCCTATTCAAATCCACCCACATCCAATCTTTGGTCAAAGCTTTATTGCTGCAAGAAATTCTTTCCGTTCTACACTTGATAGACTAGCAAGAATGTCGACTTGTCTAGTATGCATGGAAAAATATCCAGGTATTAGGATAAAACAAGTACTTGTAATTCCTACTTGTTATAGATGTGCATCTGAAAAAAATGGCCATCGCTTCTCTGCATGGAATAACATGGACCCTGGTGAGCAACCCCTATGTTTAAAAGAACTCACCCAAGTTGAAGAGATGCTAATAGCTAGGGTCAGCCCTATCCTTCAAGTTACCTATGCAAAGGGAGGCCAACTAAAATATAGTGGACACACTATTTCCTTTCCTCAAGATATTTCTTTAATCACCACCCACTTGCCTAGACGTATAGATGAATTAGACATCCTATTAGTTAATAGGAAAAATATTGGCCAACAGGACTATAGCTTCTACGTGAGTAGAAGTCGTGTTCATAAGGCACTACAATATAAAACCTTGCATGACCCATACTACCAAAATGTCCACTTAGATGAGGTTGCACTAGCATGTCTACCAATTGCTTCCACTAACATTATTAACCTCCTCTCTGCAACAACCACATTCTATAGCCCAACATCAACAAGCTCTGCACATATAGATGCTACAACCTTCGACCCTCCTGAAGAAGATACACACCACTCGACTTCCTTTGTAGCTAGCCTTCCACCAGCACGTCGAGAAGTAGAATAATTGTGATCTATATTGCAACTCGGTCAAGGTCGTCCAACCTTGTCTATGGATTGGCCACCCATTTCCCCATCCCCCATCAATGAGTACACCACTGAAGGATTGTTTGTTATGGCTTTCCCCACTTTGTTCCCAAATGGCCAAGCCGCATTCAAACAACAACGCATGCAAGAAGTTAAGTTACATGAATATGGTATGCACTTGCTTAGGTACTTTGAT
>VDFB02109936.1:0-18905 GCA_007258455.2 Sequoia sempervirens
CTTTATTCTTCAAAACACATCTTCATTCGATAAGTGGCGCAGGTAAAAAAAAATTACACAATAATTTATTTACTCAATTGCATTTACACATTTATATTATTAATATTACTATTTGTACATCATTATTCTATGTAGAAAACATGAAGAAGAGAATCAAGCTTGGATGCAACATTGACCTCAAAAGCATAGATGTCATGATTTGATTAGAGGTGATTTTTTTCCAAAATTTGAAGAATAGATTGCTAATGCAATCAGTGATGCAAAAAAAGAAGGTCAAGATATAACAACAGAGGAAAGTGAGCTTTCACAACCTCCACATTTATGGGCTATGCATTTTAGTGGAATGTGGGCCTATGGTAGTCATTTAAGAGTGGAAGAAAAAGACAAAGGAAAGACAAATTGTGATTGTGTTGTTAGTGCTAAATTTCTTCATGAAATTGAGAAGAAATTTTATGTTGGATTCATCCAAGAAATTATTCAAGTGGATTTTGGTGAAAATAGTCCTATATTATTAAAATGTAAGTGGATCCGACCATCCGCAGTGCAATTTGATGAGTATGGATTTTTACGTGCAAATACACGACAATTTTTTTCAGAGACAGATGAGTCGTATGTTTCCCCTTTTCAAATTAACCAATTATTTCTAATTGATTATGTAAGAAGCCCAGGTTGGTCATATGTCATTCAAACAGAGTCTCGTTTGAAATGGAAATTCATGGAAGTTGTTGATGTAATGCTTGATGGGCAATATGTTAATTTACAAGAAACATTTGAAGAAGTGGATGAAGACAATGAGGGACTGTTTGAAGAAGAGATTTTGATTACCGATGAATAAATTGGAAGAGAGAATATATTGCATGTCACAAATGAGGATGAGGAAGAAAATTAAGTAGATGTAGACATGAGTGATCAGGATTCTGATCTTGCTGGCAATACAGATGATTATTGATGAGCCTCATTTTATGACCTTTTATTTAAGAATTTTATGTTGCTTTAAGACTGTTTTATGTTTTAAGGACATGGACCTTTAGACTAATACATGTTTCAAAGCATTATTATAAAAAAAAATTGCTATATGAATGCAATATGAATATGTTTTCATATATAAATGTTGTATGCAATATGAATTTTTTTTCATATAAATGAGGATGCAATATGAATATGAATATGAATATGAATATGAATGCAATATGTATATTTATACCATCATTGATTTACTTTGCAATGATATTTTCTTGACAACTCCTCTAGATCATTGCTTCCACTGTCATGACAGGATGCTATAACAGTCCTTGACCACTGTACTTTGACTCATTGCTATGACTGTTATAATGCTTGTACTATTTTAACATATTTTGTGCAGGTACTGTGAGGCTGCTTCTGAATGGAAAGAGCCAGATTCTCATGTTAAGTCAAGTGAAAATTTTCTTTTGTTATTGTAAGGTTCAAGATTTGATATATAATATATTAATATTCACCTAACCTCTTTGAAAACTTGGCAGGCTTGGCCTGATAAAATGCAATGAGTTGACACAGCTCACACACAAGTCCCGGCCAAGTAATTGATTGAAACTTGTGATTTCTTTTTATTGAAACTCATCAGAAACTTGACCCTTGACTTACATGTTTTGGGTGTGGACTCATTTGTAGAAAAAATAACTAAAACCCATGTGAATTTTTCATTTTTGCATTTTGTTTGTCCTTTGATTTCAACCAGTAGGTGAGGTATTTTGTAGCCAGGTGACAAAATACCTTGAAAGGAAGGTTTGGAAGTTCAAATATTTGAAAAGATTTGATAATGATGATATTCTTATCTTCAAATGTGTAATCCTCATCATTTAGTCTATTCAGTCCAATCTAATTCTTTAGCTTCATTGTTAGTTCTTTAAGTTTAAAGAATGAAAATTTGGTAAAAAATAGTGAGAGTTTGGTGCTAGAGAAAAGTTAAAAATATAGTGATTAAATATGAATGATGGTGTGCATGATGAAGTTCCATGTGGCTCTGCCGCTTGAATTCCATGAGGGATGCTGCCCCTCGACCCCTACAAGAGCTTCACTCCCAAACCCCAACTGTTGTCATCCCCAAATCCAGGCCCTTGGTTCCCTCATTCCAAGACTCTATGGAATGGTGTAAAATATTGATTTGAGAGTCATATAACATATGTAATTTTGAATTATGAAAAATTTGACAAGGTTTACACACATCTTGCACAACACTGTGGCTTTTTCCAACCATTTTAACATATTTTGTGCAGGTACTGTGAAGCTGCTTCTGAATGGAAAGAGCCAGATTCTCATGTTAATTCAAGTGAAATTTTTCTTTTGTTATTGTAAGGTTCAAGATTTGATATATAATATATCAATATTCTCCTAACCTCTTTGAAAACTTGGTAGACTTGGCCTAATAAAATGCAATGAGTTGACACAACTCACACACAAGTCTCGACCAAGTAATTTCCTGAAACTTGTGATTTCTTTTTATTGAAACTCATCAAAAACTTGACCCTTAACTTACATGTTTTGGGCGTGGACTCATCTGTAGAAAAAATGGCTAAAACCCATGTGAATTTTTCTTTTTTTCATTTTGTTTTTCCTTTGATTTCAACCAGTAGGTGAGGTATTTTGTAGCCAAGTGACAAAATACCTTGAAAGGAAGGTTTGGAAGTTCAAATATTTGAAAAGATTTGATAATGATGATATTTTTATCTTCAAATGTGTAATCCTCATCATTTAGTCTAGTCAGTCTAGTCTAATTCTTTAGCTTCATTATTAGTTCTTTAAGTTTAAAGAATGAAAAATTGGTAAAAAATAGTGAGAGTTTGGTGCTGGAGAAAAGTTAAAAATATAGTGATTAAATATGAAAGATGGTGTGCATGATGAAGTTCCATGTGGCTCTGCCCCTTGAATTCCATGAGGGATGCTACCCCTCGACCCCTACAAGAGCTTCACTCCCAAACCCCAACTATTGTCATCCCCAAATCCAGGCCCTTGGTTCCATCATTCCAAGACTCTATGGAATGGTGTAAAATATTGATTTGAGAGTCATATAACATATGCAATTTTGAATTGTGAAAAATTTGACAAGGTTTACACGCATCTTGCACAACACTGTGGCTTCTCCCAACCATTTTAACATATTTTTTGTAGGTACTGTGAGGTTGCTTCTGAATGGAAAGAGCTAGATTCTCATGTTAAGTCAAGTGAAAATTTTCTTTTGTTATTTTAAGGTTCAAGATTTGATATATAATATATTAATATTCTTCGAACCTCTTTGAAAACTTGGTAGACTTAGCCTGATAAAATGCAATGAGTTGACACAATTCACACACAAGTCCCGGCCAAGTAATTGTTTGAAACTTGTGATTTCTTTTTATTGAAACTCATCAGAAACTTGACCCTTGACTTACATGTTTTGGGTGTGGACTCATCTGTAGAAAAAATGACTAAAACCCATGTGAATTATTCATTTTTTCATTTTGATTGTCCTTTGATTTCAACCAATAGGTGAGGTATTTTGTAGTCGGGTGACAAAATACCTTGAAAGGAAGGTTTGGAAGTTCAAATATTTGAAAAGATTTGATAATGATGGTATTGTTATCTTCAAATGTGTAATCCTCATCATTTAGTCTGGTCAGTCTAGTCTGATTCTTTAGCTTCATTGTTAGTTCTTTAAGTTTAAAGAATGAAAATTTGGTAAAAAATAGTGAGAGTTTGGTGCTGGAGAAAAGTTAAAAATATAGTGATTAAATATGAAAGATGGTGTGCATGATGAAGTTCCATGTGGCTCTGCCCCTTGAATTCCATGAGGGATGCTGCCCCTTGACCCCTACAGGAGCTTCACTCCCTAACCCCAACTATTGTCATCCCCAAATCCAAGCCCTTGGTTCCCTCATTCCAAGACTCTATGGAATGGTGTAAAATATTGATTTGAGAGTCATATGACATATGTAATTTTGAATTATGAAAATTTTGAGAAGGTTTACACGCATCTTGCACAACACTGTGGCTTCTTCCAACCATTTTAACATATTTTGTGCTGGTAAATATCTAGGTATAGTTCTTATTGGGTCTTTATTTGTTTACTTTACTGAACATGTATAGCATTGCTAAAAGCCTATTTGTAGGATTTCTTTTAGAGACACACAGTTCTCACGAGTAATTTTTCTTCCAAGAACTGGTTTTTGGTTTTTAAATTTTTAATCTTTGAACAAATAATTTGTTATATATTTTAATTATAATTCAGGTCCTTATTTCTTACATCTGAATATATAACATTTGTTTGAAGGCCTTCCATGCTATAATTATCATTCACTAGATTCCACAAATGTTTTTACTTGGAAATATCTATTCACTGTATCACAGATTGTACTAATGCTATAGTGAAAATTTAAAGCTACAAATAATGGTCTGTTCTCCATTTCTCACTAGTATACAGACTTGCATGGAATATTGATAAATACTTGTTTGTGTGCCAGAGGATGGAGGGATTATCTAGGAAAAGTGTCAGTGTGAAAAATATCATAAATAGTTTTTTGAGAAAGATTTGTTCATTGGTTTCCAGTAGTGAAGTGTTGAGTTGCAGGAAATTTATGTTGTATTAGTTGATATATTTTTTTGGAACTGCAAATATTTTTTTATTCTCGTGGAGCTGCATATTGTCCAACATAGTTTTTATTGTCTTTGAAAGAAGAGTGTATTCTCTTTTTGTAAACTTGTAGTTCATGGAACTTGGAGTAGAATAATGTAAAAAATAATGAATAGAAATCTTCTGATGAAATATCTTTAATCCTTAGATGTTTAAACTATCACATATATCTTCAACTTGATGAACCCAAATGACTATGGAGTTTCAGACTTCTTGGACAAATTGGATCAGATCACTTGACAAATAGTTATCTCAAGCAAGCTGAGTAGCAGAGTAATGGAATCAAGCTATGGAGCTATATCAAATCCAGAAAATGCCAATTCATAGTTAGGATAATATTTGATAATGAGATTTGCAATTTGTAGATATCCCAAGTGTTTGTGAGCTCTGCTACTTCAGATGAAGGAGGTGTCGATGTAAACAAATTCTGGGCATCTGCCTCACTCTAAGCCCATTCATCCCACAGAGACTTAGATATAACTGCTCATTGCCCACAAAGATCAGATTGTATATTAAACAAAAGAACAGAGGAATGAAACCAAAAGACCAGGAACACCAAATATATCGCTGACCTAATGGTGAATCCACATCCAATGTGAAGGACTCCTTATTCCAATCCCAAGATTTGATGGATTGATTCAAATACATTGCTAAGATTTTTATGCAACTGGAATTTCTGTAGGGAACCATTATTTAATATCCATTGATTGAAATACCCACAACATCTAATGACTATTGTTGTTTGCAGTGCTTTAGACTTCCTACGTTTTTCAATGATTGTTCATTAAAACTAAGACCTCATAAACTTGTATTTATGAAATTTTTGTTATGGTTAATTATCTTTGTATCAAGTTGCTAATTTATACATTATTATTTTTTTGGATATTAGGAAATGAGGAAAAATAATTTGAGGCGCAAATTAGATGATAGTGATCATAATGCTGAAATTCCAGTGATAGATTGTGAGCACTTTCGTGAAGAACGTGTGGCCAAGAATAATGAATATTTATCACGTCTTGGTTTGATAAACAGGAAAGTTGTAAATTGACTAAGTAGTATATTATAGGCAAGAGCTTTATGTATATAAGACATGATATGATATTTTTTTTAATTTTACAAGAAAGAAAAAGAGTGCAGAGAAAATGCAAAGAAAAAACAAAAAGAAAGTAAAGATATAGTGTTGCCAGCTCGTAGAAGCCAACGCATAAAGGATGTGTTTGAAGTGAAATCTAGGGAGACCAGTACTGATCTACCTACTCATGCCACACCTGATATGGCCAAGGAGCATGAAGTTTTGGTTAATGAAAGTCACAAAGAGAGTCTGCTTGCATCTGATGTTCCTCAGAGTGCACCTGTTGCATCTACAACTTTTGATGGAATTAGTGGATCAACTAGAAATATTGGTAGTGGTTCAACAGAAGATGTGTCTGCTTTTGTTAAAAGACAAAGATTGAGTCAAGATTTATACAGATCTATAGAGAGGAATGCAAAAGAAAGAATATTAGAAGGGAAGAAGCCATTCTTGGTTGAGGTATCAAGAGATGGTGAACCCATTGGGAAAAATGCTGCAAGGTGGGCCTCGGAGTTGGGCATAAGATGTAGGGCCCATTTGGATATTTGCAAATCAAATTTTGCACAGCAAGATCCATGAAATGTGGAATATGTTATACAAAAAATGGAAAATGCCTTTGACACTATTGGTGGACAAATCTCCAGAAAATATTACAAGCACAAGATGAGACTTCTGATGAACAATTTTAGATGCAATTGTAGAAAAATAATCATGGAGGGAAACGAGAGGTTAGACTCCACTCTATCTCCCAAACAGTGGGAGGCATTGAAAGAAAGTATGCGTTCTGAAGAATATTTGACAAAGAGTAATAGAGGGAAGAGAGCAAGAGATAATGTGAGGGCTAAATATACATTTGGCCAAGGTAGGTTGCAGGCCAAAATTGACAAATTTGGAGTAAGTGTATGGATTTTTGGTTCTATTTACATCATGTTATTTAATTCAATTTTTTATTGAACTGACTATATGTTGAAATTGACATTGTTTTTTAGGTGGAAAACAATAATAGAGAAGCAGGAGTAGAAGATATTGTCAATTATATGGCAACACTAGATCGTACTAAATCTAAGAGTAGTATGAATTGGAAATCTAGTTCATCAATAGAGATTTCACAGCCATTTGTTGAACGCCCAGTAAGAGCCTCTCCAAATCATGTCAACTCAAATGAAGAGTACCAACATTTAATGAGTTGCTTACATGGTCTCACCGAGAAAGTTTCACAGTTGGCTGCCTCTGTTAAGCCTATAGTTTCTGCATGGAATGACCATAATTCCATAGATTCAGATCAGGTAAGAGGCTATTCCTCAATATTTTGATTCTCAACTATATCATTTTTTTGCATACTCTTTCTCTATTGTTGTTTTTTCTTTGTTGAGCTCTTCATAATTGTCTTACTCTATATGTTTTTATAGTTGCAGAACAATTATATGAAAGCAGAACAAAAAGGAAAAGACCCTGTCAATAGAGCTCTCAACAAAGCTACACAACTTTAGGACAATGTTGACAGTGATTATGCTGAATTCAAGGAGTATGTGCATGATATTGAGGTGAGTGCTATGAAACCTTTAGATTAATTTTTAATTTTGGCTGCTTTGGGTTTGAGCATAGGTCACAACCAAGATTGTATATCAGATTCATTTATGATTGCTTTTAAATCTAAAATGTTTGGTATGTGAAATGAGTGCATTTTAAGCATCTAAAATATTGTTTTTTGGTTCTGGTATTTTCCTTGGTTGCTTATAAATGATAGGGAAAAACCTTTAGGCATAACAGTTTAGGGAAACATGTACTTAAAGTTGTAGCACTTGAACATATAAATGTGTAAAAGTTTAAATAACCCCCCCTAATTCTATTGGCAACCTGTCACAGCTGCAACAGTTGAACATAGAAGACTGTAGAGGTTTAAATAACCTTCCTAATTCCATTGGCAACCTGTCACATCTGCAACACTTGAAAATAGAAATTACAAGCAAAAATTTTGTGCTTTACATTTTGATTTGCCTACATGATAGAGAGAAATCTGGTGGTCAGATCTAGATTATATGGGAATCTACAGCCCACTGTGAATTGTATTATGAAGAAAAAACAAGTTTGTTGTATCTCCCAAGTATTTGTATAGTTTTACTCCAATTTTTACACATTCAATGTACAAACTACCAAAAACTTTAAATTTAGGTATTTCATCAAGCAATGGACAAGTGACATGGACAATCAAATGAGAATTTGGGAACCTCTAATACATCCTAAGTTTGCTTGATGGTAAAGGCACGAGTAATTCATAATGGTCACATTAAATTTAGAGGGTTTTACAATTGTACACCTCAAAACAATGTAAGGTATATGGAAAAATAATCCCCTCATTGATGTCTTGCACCAGGGGGTCTCATTAACCAAATTAGTGTCTCTTAGAGGTGAGATGAAAAAATATCATTACATTTAAGTTAGCATGGGGGGTTCCATTAATTAAATTAACATAGCAAAAAAGTGATAAAAGGCATGAAAATGGAAAAAGAAAATTGAAGGGAAAACATGAGAAATGTCATATATTTTAAGTGTTTAGTCTAATTTAAATATTAAATATAAACTAAAAACATTCTATTAATGTCTAAGAATGCATACCTCAATTGCAATAATTGTTGGAGTGAGAGGAGAGACATCTTTGTGACCATGTTCTAATGCAATTTTTGGAGACAACAATGGCTTCTTTTTATTATTCTCTTTAAATTAATGAAATCATGTTCTATGCAAAACCAAAATAATTAAATTAAAAAAAGAAAGACATAAGAGGTAATAGAGATATAAAACAATATGGAACTCAAGAATGTGATTAATGTGCATTATCATCTTGAACCCATGTTCAAAAAAAACTGTAAGAGATACATAAACATACTTTGAAGAGACACTTTTACATCAGAATTGCCATATGATTCAACTCTATCCTGATAAAGTTTGGTGAGCCTTGTTAAAGCCTGCCAAAACCAAAACATACATGGATGTAACAATTGTTTTCGATATAGCATTTATCAAATAAATAATTGAAATACTACATAGCATATAGCTCCCTTTCATATGTTATGAACTGGATTCTTATGGACCATAAGTTGCTTAATGCAGTCGTACAAAGTACCACAACCCATTTTATGACCATTTGAACATGCATTATGATGCATACAGGGTACACAAAATATACTAACCTAAGCAACACACTAGAATATAAAACTGAGATAATGAGATAATGAGATAGCCTTGTACCTAGAAAGGGCCTTAATGTTAAACAACACACTAGAATTTGTTGCAAACAATATTTATAAGGGGACCCAATTGCATCATGAGTTCACAAAATATGCCAAGAAGAACATCATGTTGCTCCTCTAGAGTGTCCTTGATGAGTTGTTGAACATTCATGGAGGCATTGGGAGTCATCTTCTAAGAGTCAACCATCTCACCCCTGTGACATCACTCATGCAGATAGTCTGGCTCACTGATATGGAACCAAGTTGTACTCCTTCCTTCTACTATTGTGAGTAAACATTGAGAGACATTAACAAGACTTGCTCAGATGCCACAAGCATAAATTGGTGTAGGATGTCTTGATCCAAAGATATGCTCTAACACCGATGACCTACACCACAGGGCTTGGGATGGGTGGCAATAAGAACAACATGATAAGTTATTAGCTAATAATAGTTGTATTATAATGAAAATTCCATAGAATAAAAGGCACCAAAGTTTAAACCATTGTATGCCCGTGAAATACTGAGACAACATAACAATGCTCTTCTATTGACCAGGAATAGGTTACCACATATGTATACAAAGAAACAAAAGAATAAGAATGAGAATTCTCAAGATCAAAGACCAAGGATGATGATCCTAGCTGATTCATCTATGAATAGTACACCTATGGTTAACCAAAGAGGATTTGAGAAACATGTCCTTCCTCAAGTTCTAAAATAACTACACACACAATTACAGGAAAGAGCAGTTACAATCAAAATATGTTACAAAAAGGTTTGGTTTTGTAAAGGTGGATGATTGAGAGTCCATTTTCCTTGAAATAGGTTTGTGATAAGTGTACAGATGTAATTCTCGCTGCCCCTGCTTACCCATATGCACTAGTGTCTTCAGCATGAGGCAGTGCCACTGACATGTGATTCTTGATACTGTGTTGCAAGCTGCTTAGGTTATCTGCTTCTAAAATATAAAACTGAGATAATGAGATAGCCTTGTACTTGGAAAGGGCCTTAATGTTAAACAACACACTAGAATTTGTTGCAAACAATATGTATAAGGGGACCCAATTGCATCATGAGTTCACAAAATATGCCATTCTTGATATTGTGCTGCAAGATAACCTAAGCAACTTGCAACACAGTATCAAGAATGCACTTTGTAAATAACTGTAAATATATTAGGATTAGTTTTGATTTCCCCAAATACAAGTCTTATAGCTTAGAAGGTCTCGTTAGAGAAACAATTCACTTCCAAAGAAACTTAAAGAAAATAGTCTAGCATGGGCTAATAATGTTGTAGAGTGAAGAGTCAGAATATCCCAATCAATACAAGAATATTTCTTAGGAAGGAAGGTCTTTGGATTGAATATGAGGAGATAATTTACTTCTAGTTTCTAATATTGAAAAATGTAATAAACACTCTTGAGACTAGATTCTTGATGTAAAGTCTAATCAACCCAACCAAAAATAAATAAATAAAGTTTTCACATGCAATGTTGCTTTTTGTGATTCCATTTTCACACAGGTCTGATGAAGTGAAATGTCAAACAAATCATTGATCATCTAAAATTATCTCTGTAAACCCTAATAAAATAAAATTTTGATTTTGCATTCCCAAAGTTGTACAAAGGAAGAATTTGAGAGATAGTGGAAACTGATATTGTAGAAATAGGGCACCTCTTCCAAATGAAAAAGGGAATTCATTCCTTTACTTATATTCAATGATTCAAAGGTGATCTATTAATCTGGCATATATTAGCCACAAGATGAAGTGGAGGCATAAATTCTTGTAAGGGAGGAAGATGGTGTTTTGAGGGCTATACTAATTACAAGAGGGATCACTTCAGCTCTATGAATGGAATTGTTCAATGGTCTGACCACTATGTATCCTACAAGATGTTTTATCCTACTTGGAAAAGAGTATTTTAAAGACACATACATCAACTTCATTGAACAAGTACTATTGAAATACCTTTTATTAGGTTTATTATCTTGTACTTCATTGGACCAATCATGTCAAAATGCCTTTTAGGTGTATCGTGTGCTACTTGGGGGATTTTAGATTGCAATTGTAGTTCTACACTGTTGGGATCTTGTAACAAACCTAAGATTAAGATTTCCATAGTCCATTAGATGATAAGTAAACCTTTCTCGAAAAAAAATGTGTAGAAGACTTGAAACAATATCTAGGATCCCAGTCTATGATCTATTATCAGGATACAAAAATAACATCTTGATGATAGATTGCAGTATGAATGTTGATTAAAAAAAATCTACATAGTTTCATCCACAAAACCTTTCTTTATGGCATTAGTTTTATATGTGGTTAGGATTCAAGATTAGAAGTTTGGCTTCATATTTATCATTATTTCTTCCTATATTTGAGTAACATTTGACTCACTTCAAATGAGGACCTTTTTAACAGTCAATTATTGCATGTAGGTCTTTTGAATAAAAGCTCCTTTACCATGTCATCTCCTCTCTTTCAAATGAATAATACCATTTTTGCAAAGGAGTTGCTAAAGGCTCAAATTAAATGATTTCCATGGAAAAGACTGGTGGAGACATGGCTTATTGCCACATCTTAGTTCTCTTACAAATGAGCTTTTGCAACTAAAATAATTAGTCTTTTCTGAAATCTATGTCATTTTGTAAAATAATAGTGAAATTTTTGGATTACATGGTTAAATCTAGAAAAAGCACACTGTTATCAATATGGATTGTGGAAATCTAATGTCTTTAAGTTGCAAATAGGGTTGATACACACAATTGTCCGCAATACCTTTGTACTAGTGACACACACAGCTAGTCGTGAATGATTACCTGGACTTGGCCTTATTGATCTTGGTTGGATCCTGTGAATGGGGACAAACTCAACTATTCAAAATAAGTGTGGTATGGGTCATTGCTTGACATATATGATATACTTCAGTTGTTCTGGGCCTTACTGAAAACCTTTTTTTGAACCAAATGTTACCAAATCAATTACTTTAATCTCTAGGCTAACAATGAACTCAAGTTTGGAAGTTATACTTCAACCTCCTATGGTCCTCCAGTCTCCTATATTTCTATACACCAGAAATCACCTTCCACAACTTTCCCTTTGCTCATTTTTCAGAAAGCCATGCATTTGGAGTGCCTACACAATCAAAATTGTTTCCTTATGGCTTGCTCCTTGGGATTTTTTTTTTTACTACTGCTTACTTAATATACTACTGCAACTTTATTGCACTGCTCTATGAATGAGACGCTCATGTCACTTCACTCTCTATCTGTGCCTTGATGTTCATTACCAAAATTCCTCTGCTCCCACTCTCTGTCAAATATTCTTAGTCACTTAATTGCAATCTGTAAAATAGATTTGATAGAACTACTAATCAATGGATATAGTAATTTCTGCCCTCAAATACCCTCAGCAATCAGGTTTTTTCAGCAGAACTAGGTTGCTCTGATACCGTATTGAAATTTTTCAATGAAATGTGTGGTAAATGGATGATTTTATTTATAATACTGAGAGCTATTTATACAATGACTTTTGGTCTTATTTTTAAGCTCCATATCCCTCCTTTTTTCTCAACTAGAAGCAACCACTATATCTATTGTATAGGTGTTGTCACAACATTCAACAATGAATAAACCATATTTAATCCATAACCAAAAAACATAGGTAACAGGTGTAGTATTTTAAATGTGTAACCATCACAACTATGATTTAATATACTTCCTAAAAATGGAGTTATCAATAATCTATTTCATTGGGTCAGGAACAAATGAGTTATTTACTATTTAGATAAATGATGTCAATGAGGAATATTCTATTATATAAACTTATGAAAATAATGTAGCCTAACTGATGTGCTAAATTTTGGTCTCTATAACTAAAAGTTTCCCTCTTGATACTATTCCATGACCTTTGAAATCAGGCACTTTGTATATCCCCCTTATTTGATGTGCAGCTGCCATATTGACAATTTTTGCAATCTTAAATGATATTATGTGTATAGAATATTTCCCGTTTGCTTGATCTTAATTAAAAAATTTCAATTGTTAGAGAGTAAAACATGTAAATTGGTTGCCAGTTACAACCACAAGATTTGTTGATAATTTTATAGTAAACAATCTTATGTATTACTATTGAATTCTGGTTTGTTTAAGCAAGCTGAGGGAAAAGCCAACAGCTTGAGTAGGTCATAAATTATCATGTCTTGTAGCAAATTAGTTGGATTACTTGGTCTGGTTTAAATTTACTCTTAGAAGTCATACTGACTAGAGAGTGATCAATAATTGATTTCTTTGTGCCAGAACCAGATGACTTATCTATGGTTTTACTAAAACAATATTAATGGGGAATACTTTATTTATATAAATTAGCGGGAAATGTGTAGCCACAGACTGCTATGATAAAAGTTATTCTCCATAGCTATCGTTTTCCATCTCAATGCTATTCTGCATGAACATTGAAATTGTGCTCCCTTAATTGCTCTTTTGCACAATATATTAACAAAAGATGGTTCAACTTCTAAATTACATAACATAAATTAACAAAAATATATGAAAACTTAAAAGGAGTGAAACTAAATCACTGCTATTGATTGATTGTTGTTAATTATTGATTTCCTTCATGCAACTACTCTCTGCAAAAGTGTTAAGTGTAATAGTACAAATTTTCTAGAAAAACCTGTGATAGAGATTTTTGAAACCATTAAGTATCTGTACAGTTTTACTCCAAGTTTTACACATGCAAATGTACAAACTACCAAAAACTTTAAATTTAGGTATTTCATCAAGCAAAGGACAAGTGACATGGACAATCAAATGAGAATTTGGGAACCTCTAATACATCCTAAGTTTGCTTGATGGTAAAGGCGCGAGTAATTCATAATCAATAAGCACTTCATTTAACTACTTACAAACCTTTTACCTACATTTAGTACTCCTCACATGCATTCACATCACTTCAAACATGTTTAAGTGTTTGAATGTGTGGTTCCAAATGCCACAAGTGGGGTATTTCTTTAGTCCTCAACACAGATGCTTCAATTGATACATGGTCAGTAATGTTGAGCCAAGAATTTCTAGATGGAAAAGCGAAATTTGTGGATACAAGTTTCATACATTTTCACAAAGTAAAAAGAACTAACACATATATAAGAAGGAGATTTTGGTTGTTAAAAGAGGAATTGAAAATCTTAAAATATTCCTCAAGCCCAAACATTTTGCAAGCAAAACAAATAGTTAGCCAATAAGAAATTTGTTAAGGAAAAAAACAAACATAGATTTAGCCCAAGGGAGAATTGTTGGATGGTATTTTGAGTTCTAGAGTTATAACTTTGATATACAATGGGTTAAATGGGAAAAGAATTCCCTTGCTGATGCTTTAACTAGAGATCTCAAAATTATTGTAGTCATCACAATAGATCCCACAGATCCACTTATTTGCCAAGTGAGATTCTAGTTATTCTATTAACCAATAGGTATGCTAATAGGTGGATCAAAATGATTAAAAAACTAAAAAGGGATACTTGGGAATATAATATAGAAAGACATCATTTCTATATTATGGATGCTCTAGACCTTTTGGAAGCACAAATTATCTCAGAAATGCTTTCTCATTTGATCTTGTGATCACACTTATCATCAGGCCAGTGGTTACCTAAACATTGATCAAAAATTATAATTCTCTACTCAATCAGAGTAGTAAATAGTTTTTATTTTGGTAGGTTTCCTTTTGAAAATTATGCAGATGCATATGGAGCTGTATTAGATGAAGAAATGGTTGATTTCCTCAATTTAATTAAGTTTGTAAAATTTAAAGTTTTTGGTAGTTTGTACATTTGCATATGTTATAGATCAAATATTATTAAGTTGCCCCATAAATATTATATTACTGGGCCCAACTTAAAATAATATTATCATTCATTTCCCTTGATTTATCCTTTAGCCTATGAGAAATGATGATATGCTAGAGGTCTCTCCATGGTTCTAATTTGGAAAAGGGGACATGACAATAACTGATTGCATGACAACATAACTGATGAGTAATTGACTAATTTTTAACTATGATTGCACAACTAACTGCATGATTGCATGACTACATAACTGATGGGTAATTGATGTGCTACTAATGATGATTGCATAATTGGTGAAGACCTGGCTTATTTTTAATGTGCTGATAACAGACATCATTCTAATCAACAAGAGGTCGCAAACCACTTAGCTTGGTCTTTAATTGACCCTGATTACAACTGTTGTACTAAATAAGCCTGTAGGGCCATAGCAGCCTGTAATAGTTTTAACTAGAGGGCCATGTTAATAGCCCAAAAGCAGACTGATTTTGAGAAGCCTTATAGTTTTCAATCATTTTTCCAGTGTTAAATTTAGTTTCTTTGGTTAATGTACTTATTCTATGGAATTTTATTGATTGTTACTTACCATACTTCTGTGGAATTTTATTGATTGTGTATGCACAAGCAGGCTGATGAGAATGGGTTTGTAAAAAGATCAGCTGCTAGTATGTTGAGTGGAAAACAACTTGCTTCTCCAAACACGGTGAGTTCTGTGATGACCTCAATGAACACATTTTATCGTATTTTCTGTGTTCTATGGTATTGAATATTAAATCTTACAATTTTTTATTTGTCTGAATGAGATATTGATTGAGCTGCATGTAGCTGCTGTAATCTAAAGATAAAACTATACAAGTTTATTAGTTTATGTTATTCATGCATAAAAATTTGTTGGAAGCCTTTATGCAAGTTTAGTAGGAACATGGATAATGTGTTATTTGTTGGAAGCCTTTATGTAAGTTTATGTTATAATGTGTTATTTTTTTCTTTTTGCAGGAATGTATTGATAAACTCAAAGAAGGAGATAAAGTTAAGGTGTTGGATCCATTAGATGGTGATGTTGTGGGCATTGGGCGGATTCACTCCCTATCTATTGTACATGGAGTCAACTTGAAAGGAACAATGGATGCAAATGTAAAATTTTAAAGGTCACAAGTAACATACCCCTTGTTTATGAAGACAAAATAGATGGAGTTGTTCGTCTAAAAGAGAAAGAGGGAACCTTCACATAGTGGCCACTAAAATATTTGCAAAAAATGACATAGTTGAACATATTTATCATGTACTAGTTGCTAGACATCTTGGCTCACTACTTTATGCATATTTTGAATATGTTGTTTAGGGATCTTAATTATCATGGTGTATTTGAAAGACTTGGAAACTCTTAGACAACTTTGACATTTTTTATTATATTTACATATATACTCTTAGACATCTTTGACATCTTATAACTTGATATATATATTGATATATATTTGCATTAAATTTTTTTATTGTAGATTACCTTTATTTATCATGATGTTGAATCAATCTTTTAATTTTAGTATGTTGTAGCTTATACGCATATGCAATATTTTTATTTACTTTTATGTTTTAGTTCAAATTTAATATTATATTAGTTTTGCATTATAAAATTTATGGTATTTAATAAATTATTTATTTCGTGATTATATTTACTACCAATTAATGAAAACTAGTAAATAAAATGACTGAATTAATGACTAAAGTAATGATTAAATTAATGACTAAATATGACTAAATGACTAAATAACTAAATATATGACTAAAGTAATGACTAGAATAATGACTAAATAAATGATTAAAGTAATGACTAAATTAATGACTAAATATATGACTAAATTAATGACTACATATATGACTAAATAAATGACTAAATATATGACTAAATAAATGACTACCTTGACTAAATAAATGACCAGTTAACAACAATTAATGACTAAATTAATGATTAAATATATGACTAAATTAATGACTAAATATATGACTAAATAAATCACTACCATGACTAAATAAATGACTAGTTAATAACAATCAATGACTAAATTAACGATTAAATCAATGACTAAATTAATGACTAAATCAATGACTAAATTAACGATTAAATCAATGACTAAATCAATGACTAAATCAATGACCAAATTAATGACCAAATCAATGACTACAAATCAATGACTAAATAAATGACTAAAATAGTTTTAGTCCTTAAAATTTGATTCTTGCGTTATAAATGATAAACACTAATGGTCCGCATTGACCAAAATTAGTCATTTATATGCAATTTTTAGTATTTTATTTGAACATATATTGTTGTTTGTGTACTAATTGGAGGTCCCTCGAGATCAATTTCTGAAGTCTTGCAGTTGGAGACCAAAGCACACATGGTACACTCACAAAGGATGCTCATGGGAGGAGCCCTATACCTATTGTTACAAGGGTAGTCATTGGTTGGAAGGGCCAAAGCTGCGAGTTTAGAGATGACTAGAGCAAAGAGGAAAGAGATTTTTGGTTTATGAGCATCAAGAAAATAAATAATTCAACACTATCACATTATTTTTTGGTTACCCTCTTAGTGAAGAGAAGTCTTAGGGTTCAGTACAGTCCACATGTTTCTTGGGAAATATTTTTTATCTGTGAACACATTATCAATATTTTTGACGAAGCAGTAGTCTCACAGGACTTGTAGTCACCTATTGCATCATAAAGAGAAATTCCCTTTTTTTACCTGTTGCTTCACGTAGGTCTATAGTAGAGGAGAACCAAAGGATTAGGGTATGCAAAAGTCACCACACATAGCCTTTGATCAACCCGCAA
Source organism: Sequoia sempervirens (assembly GCA_007258455.2). Classification (NCBI taxonomy): domain Eukaryota; kingdom Viridiplantae; phylum Streptophyta; class Pinopsida; order Cupressales; family Cupressaceae; genus Sequoia; species Sequoia sempervirens. The sequence goes on from VDFB02109936.1 coordinate 17,626, forward strand.
TAGAAGATGCCCATGAAAACCAAACTTCTTCTAAAATGACAAAAACCAGAAAGAAGAGAGGTGGTTCTCTTTTTGCACCTTCAAAGGTGTAGAAAAAGAAGCCTACCCAACCAAGGTGTTCACACTACCTGAAAAGGAAAGGTGTCATGAGGGGTAGTTTTAAGAAACAAGAAGAAGACATTGTGACAATAGGGACTGATTCAAAGTTAAAGGACAATGTTTTTTAAAATGTGCATGTTCCCATGAAAAGAAAATGGTACATATCAACCACCTTGGAATCAAATTCAGAGGATATTTTTGTTGCAAACAAAACTAGGAAAGGAACCCCAACTAGCCCTAACATTGATAGTTATGAGTACAATGGGGGTGGTGATGAAATTTTTTGGAGAAAGATGAGGAGCTATTTTTAGAGGAAAGAAATGTAACAAATGAATTACAAGAAACACTAGAAAGGATTAGAAAACTAGAAGAACTAGTGAAAAATTATGAACAAAGGGACAAGGAAAGAGAATTAAAAATTCAAGATTTGGAGGAGAAAATACATACTTATGGGCATGGGTCTAAATTAGACTTTCTTGCACAACTTGCAATGGTGAAATAAGGAAATAATGAGCTCACAACTGAGAAAAAAAGATCCTTTGCTATAAAATCTCCAACCTATCATACAACCATGTCTCTGAGTTAGTAGCTATGGAAATCCATTCAAGACTTTTCCCAGCAGAAGGAAAAATGGGAAAAGAAAAAGAAAAAAATGGTTTTAGAGCACACCAGAGTTTTGGAGAGTAAAGACATTGAGATTTAAAATCTAATAGTCAAGATAGAGGAAATAGTAGATAAGGTTGCTCAGATTGTTAGGTGTAGACCTCCTACTAGGACATATGCTTTATTCTTATAGGAAATATTCTTGAGTTAACAATTTAGTAGATTGATCAATAATTTGCCAATTGCAATCAATAGGAAGTTTGATTTCTATTTTTTTTGCTGATGCCACACTTAATGAACAAGACCAATTATGTGAATTTTTTTTACATAATTATGTTGTGCCAAATAAAAAAAAGTTGGAACACATAAATGTTTGTGGGTGATTGACAAATTAGGGCACTAGCATCATACTTCAAGAATGAAATTTAGAGGGGTGATTTTATGCAAGAATATGTTGAAAGGGAGAATTCAATTGCTCTTCCAATTAGAAATGAATCCAACAACCCCCATGTAATCATAGAGGAATGGACAAAAATTTGTAGTACAAAGGTGTGGGTAGAAAAGTTATGAATTTGAGG
>VDFB02109937.1:0-16242 GCA_007258455.2 Sequoia sempervirens
TTGCATTGTATTTTGGAGATGATCTGTAATTTTTGCTAGATGGTTAGTTTGTACTTCTATAGCGATTTTGCAAGCATCAAAATCTTGCAGCGTGATACCCTCACCATTCTTCTTGCATCATAATTGGTTGGCAACAGGTTGAGTATTGAGAATGGACACTCTTATTTTTCTCACATGTTTAAAGTTCCAGATAGCTTTTACTAGTGATATCATAGATTGTCGCTTGAAGGTGATCATGAAACACCCCACAAGATGGGATATAAAAGCTATAAAGATTATTTTCAGCATGGATTTCCTAAGTGAAGCAGAGTGAAATAAGGTGAACTTGGATATCATGTCATGTTTTGTGGCTTCTCTCCTTGACCTACGAGAACCAAAGGAGCTAGTGGGGACTCTAGTGGTAAAATTGTTCAAAAAACATAATCTAGGTGGGCTTGAGGTTACTCTGGAAGTAGCATGCTTTGGTTTTGGAATTTCAAGGTTGTGGGACATCTAGTGCATGTGAGAGGAGGGTGTTATTGTGGAATTGCTTTCATTCCTTATAAATTTCTACATAGTGTCATTAGCTCATGATCGAGCACTGGCGAGTATGGGTAGTTGCTTTCTAAAAAAAGGTAAACAATTTGGAGCCCATGTTAGATCTCCAATGGATTATTGATTTCAACACCACCCCTCTTGTGGTTTGAGTAGTTTCAACCAATCCTCCTTTTAAAAATTTTCTCTCTCAATTTTCTTCATTCTCTCTAGTTTAAGGCTTAAGTTTTTTTTGCCTCCTCTCGTCTATGCTTTTGGAATTTGGGGCATTAGGTTTTGTTTCAGCCTATCACTTGCCTTCTTATTTTGTAATCCTTTTGTAAACCTTTTCAATAGTGAAGTTGCTTTATATATGTATTTATCCACTTTTTATATTAATAATATTCAGGCTTTTCCTTTTATCTTTAAAAAATTATTATTGCTAAAAATTATCACTATAAAGTGTTTACAAAAGGTAGCTTGATTTTAATTTTATCATAACTTTCAAACCTGTAGTGTAGAAAAATGTTCCCCTTTTACATTTTCACACTTAATTTGGGAACTAATATTAAAATGAACTTAATTATGCCTTAATTTAGTGTTGTAATATGTATTTTACATATTCACATTAAGTTTAGGGCCATATTAATTAAAATGGACTTAATTGTGCCTTATTTTTAGTGTTGTAGAGTGTACCTCTTTACAATTCCATACTTATTTAGGGATTCTTTAATTTATTGAGGTTAATTTTCCTTAATTGGCCCCTTTTATTAAAATCCAAGCCTAATTAATTGCATTTTCCAAAGAGGAAACTAGACATTCATTAATTCCTAAACATAACACTTCTCATTGAACAATGTCTGTCCTAGGTGAGTGGCCTAGGACCCATTCGCCCATGGGTGAATGGGTCCTCACTTAGACCTAGTAACTAAATTCAAATTATGTTTTTGAAGGTATTTTAACATATTCCAATCTATATTCATATGTCGGCTTTTGTTATTTGAATTTCGGGAAATTAATGTTACATACCTATAAATATAAGGTCATTTCACTATGTTTCACCTAGCAAGTTTTATCTAAGCAATTTTCATGAGATAAAGAGTATTATTAGACTATTCCAAGAGCATTTTAATGTATTCAAGAGCATATTTAGTGAATAATTATTGCAAAAATCAAGATCCAATTGTCATATCAATGTTTTCTTGCATCATGCATATTTTTGGAGCTAATATGATGATGTAGAGTTCATGACCCATTCAAGAATTCAAGGAATTATTTCAAATAAATTTCCAATATCAAGATCCACACCCATTGAATCCATTTCATGCAAGTTTCAAATCTACATTCCAAGGTTCATTCAAGGGTTTAGTGAGTTGTGACATAGACTTGTTCATTCATCATTCCTTTCATGCTATTTCATTTCATTTCAAGGTTTAATTACCAAAATAGGGTTTGAACAATGAAAACCCCCATTCACCAAAACAAAACATTATTCCCTCTTGATTTGTGTTTGCAAATTTAGGCAGAAAAAAATCTTGGAGATCTCTTGAAGAGAAAATTTGATGAAGTTGTCAAAGCTGCAAAATTTGTCATGAAGTTGTCATCTCATGGAAACTCAATTACCAAATTTATTTATGGATTTCCAAACTTGAAACTTGGGAAAATTTAGAGATTCATATCTACTATAGGGGCTCTCAAAAGTTGCAGACAAACCCTAAACCAAGACCCATTCACCCCTAGGTGAATGAGTCCCAGGTAAGCTTCAGAAAAGCACTTTTGGTGACTGGTACACATCATCTTACCTCTCTCTGATCTATAATTTTCTTTTTGGTTCCATCTATATTGAGCTTAATCTATTTGATCAAAGTTGTAGATTGCATTTTGGAGTTAGTTTGTTATTTTCAATCTTTCTCCCCGAAGTGTTGTTTAATCAAGACCATGTTCTTGCAAAAAAAGGAAATCAATAGATTCACACTTTAACTTGACTCACCTCAAGTTTGATAGTCCTCTCATTGTGTGAATCTCATTTCCCATTGAATTGAGGAAGAATAGGTCCCCTACTTTAGTTCATCAATCTCATTTTGTTGAACTCACCCTATTTTTCATCATTTCAAAACCAATGGGCTTTCTTTAAACTTAAATGGTCGACAAAAATATTGTTCCATCTACTACATTATGGTAAAGTTTATTTATTAATATTGTGTTTTTTTTTAAACTATTTTTTAGCCTTTGAATTCGAATAATTGTATTATTTTTTTATAGGGCATAAGATTCATCCTATTTAATAGAAAATTTGTAAACTTTTCTTCACACATATTAGAAAGTCACAAGTATTTTTATTATAAATGTAATTTTAAGAATTAAATAGCCTTTGATCACAAATTGTAAGAATTATTTTTTAGCTTAAAAGGCCAAAAGGCCTAATCAATATATATTAATATGCATATAAACTTTACAAACATAATTAGAATTATAATACTAATTAAATAATCTAAAAACAAAAATTGAGTGAATTCACTCATCAATCCTATCAACTTATAACCACCGGTCTATAACTAATATGTAGAATACATGTTGCATACATATTACTAAGCATTGATGAAATAAAAGATGCCAGTATTATAGCTTGCTTTTTGTAATTGAAATAACAAAAGTACCTAGTTGTAAATAGTAAAATTTATTCCTCAATATTTCTTCAATCCTCCTCATTATTAGTTGCACCATCCCAAGCCTTGCATTCCATCCTCTACATCTGGTATTGCACAATTTATTCCTTGCTATGCATTTTGTTCCAGCATCTGAACATTCTCCATATTATTTTCATCCTTTCCTTCATTCAGATTTTCATTGTCAACCTGTACCTCTTCACTTGGCCCAGCTTGATGTTGAATGTTTAAAATACGAAGAGGATGCCTATGCCTAATATGGTGATTAAGCAAGTATGACAAAGCATAAAATTTTTCCATAAAATTATCCACCATTTTATTTCCCAATTCAACAGAAAATAAACTTAAAACCCTTTTCACTGACCAAGGATCATCATTTTTTAGCCCATTTCTCATTGCTTTGAAAGCTGCTATGAAACATTGCTTTGAATTTAAATATTTTTTGGGGAAAAGGCCACCTACAATTCCTTTGCCTCTATCCAAATTATAAGCTTGCACACCTTGCATAAGTTCATCTTTACTCAAAACATTCAGACGCACCACTGTATCAACTATAATCTCCAAAAGATCAAGAGATTGCAAAAGATCAAGTGCGTTTGAAAGAAAAATGGAGAGCATTTGGGATGGGAAAATAATTCTTGGTGCACTTGGTCTAAGCACATTTTATCCTATGACAAACCTAATGATCTCGACCAAATCAAGGAAAGACACTCTGAAAACAAAGGATAGTTCAAAATCCTTAATTACTTCCAAAAAAGGACATTCCCTTCTTTCGATTTTAACAGGAACTTTGAAATTCTTAACTGAATACTCCATTGGTCTCCTTATAAAACCCAAATTTGAGGTTTGGAAACAATTCCCAGACCCAAAAACTTACAACTAGATAAAGACTTTTGACAGTACCAAAAGCTTGCTATGACTCTCCTGCTTAGAAAGCACACACAAAAAAAATCATATAACAACTTTGGAATAACCAGAAAGATTGAAAACCACCCCAGAAACCGAGAAACCCAACACAAATACTTTGCAAATGACTAGAAAAGATTAGAGAGTTTTACTACCATATTGCAAGAAGATTGCATCCATATGTTTTTCTATCTCTGCAACTCATAACCAGAAACCTCTGCTATTTGATGAAGAAGAATCAAGAAACTTATGCAAAGAAAGTAACTCAACAAATGCTTTAAATGAATTGAGAGCATTTCAAAAAGTGTGCCTTCAGAAAAATTGACAAACAACTCGCACGTATAGATGGTCGCAATCCTTAACATAATTAAAATTAGTTGCAATTTCCCATTTAATTTCATCATTCACCTTACAATATCAAATACGAGCATTATGAGAAGTGGTACAATGCAAGCTGAAGGTACCACGTTCCAACATAACTTTTTAAGGCATATTCATTAATGATGAAAAATGCAGCATACAGATCCTTGAACCACATACAAGCCAGCTTTGAATACGCAAGCAAACCATCCCCTCCAAACGTAATGCCACCTCAGAACCAAGTTACACATGTGTCAACACCAGACCCATTTCAAAAGCTCACCAATTCCTTTGCACAAACCACCTCTAGCCGAAATCCTTAAAAGCTTTAGCATTAAGGAAAACGTGCCTCCGAAATCTCCCAATCTAATCATAAAAAAAATTTAAACAAATATTGAATAATAGGAAAAATGCAAACATTTGAATTTTCCTTAAAATTTCAAAACCAAAATTCCTGGAACCATAAAAAAAATTGTTAGTAAATAAAGTCAAATTAAGAAAAGGATTGCTTTCTCCAAGTTGATCAAATCTTGAGGAGGTGTATTGCTCCATTTTTGAGTTACCTCCATAGAAATTTCACTCTCATGTTGTTCACAACCAAGTCTTGCAAGATGATCCACCACAAAATTTCCTTCCCTATAGATGTGATTTAGATCAAAGATTCTAAAAGTCATTAGAAGACACAAATATTGTTAGAAGACATATTGTAAATTCAATTTGAGAACTACTTGCTCCTACAAGCATTTATAATGATTAATGAATCACCCAATAAGCAAAGCTTGAACTTCAGCTTGATTATTTGTGCCAACAACAAGATGAACATATTTTTCTCCAATGAGCTCCCCAGAATGATTTCTAATCTCAATCCCTACACTTGACTATCCAGGGTTCCCCGAGGATGCACCATCAAAATTTAATTTTACAAAACCAACAATAGGGGGAAACCAAACAACCTTTTCCCTATCCTATTTAACATTACCGTTCGATTTCCTATTCCCTTTGAATGGGATAGCAAGTGAAGGCCAACCCTTTAACTACTTAGAGTACCAATCAATAGACTCCGATCTAACATGTTTTGAATTATGTACATAAGTATTAACAACTTCACATATTGACCTTTCCAAAATCAGAAACACATGATCCATATTTGAGATTTCTTTATGAAAAATCCTTTTATTTATCTCCCACCAAATACACCAAACCACTGAAGAGGGTATGACTTTCCATAAACATGCAAATAAAGAACTTTTGTATAAAATAGGCCAGCTTGTGAACATTTCCCAAATAGTGAATGGTGAAGAAGAAAAACAACCTAATTTATGTTTCACAAACTCCCAGCAAGCATTAGAAAATGGAAAATTTAGAAAAAGATGATCAACCTCTTCATAAATTGTATTACAAAGCACACAGTTGAAACAAGCAACAATTCCTAATTTCACTAACTTGTCACTTGTCAAAATTTTGTGGGTTAGCGGTAACCAAGAAAAACAACCTGCCTTAGGGAGTACAACTGAATTCCAACATAAGGACATGGCTCTTTTTGGTTGAACTTGAGCTTCCATATTCCTAACATCCTTATACCCCATTTTTATTGAATAATTCCCCAATTTAGAAGGAGCCCAAATTAGTTTATCTAATTTAGCAATACTAAATACCACTCTTTCACTTAAGATCTTGCTTAACTCCATTTTTTGATTGAAAGGTATTGAGGAATGTTTCAAATATTTCCATACAACTTTCCCTGTATGTGAATCAAAACTATAAATATAATCACTAACTTTCCAACCCAAATTTTGTGACTAATATAATTCGGCAGACTGAAAATCATATTGAGAATAAAGAGGAGGATAACCATTCCAAGAGTCTCTCTAGAAATTAGCTTTCAGGCCATCATGTATTTCCCAAGTTAAATGAGGAGAAATAACCTTCCCATATACCAACATAAAATTCCACATTGTTGAGCCTTTAGGCGGGTTAGAAATAGTGAAATTACACTCTGAACCCCCACAATCTAAATATTTAGATTGCATGATTTTACACCACTTAGAATGAGTTTTAACATGCATGTGCCACACTAACTTTTCCCCCAAAGACAAATTTCTTGAAGCCAAATTATGAACTCCTGCTCCACCTTTAATTTTATCTCTACAAAAATTTTCCAAAGAAATAAGCAGAATTTTCTTGTTATCCAAATTTCCCTTCCAAAGAAATGAACGAATCAATTTTTCAATAGTAAGAATTACAGTTCTAGGAGTCTTTAAAACCGCCATAAAATAGTTTGGAATTGAGGATTAAACACACTTAACCAATAAAATTCTCCCTGAAAGAGAGAGCCAACACTCTTTCCAATTAGCAATTCTTTTTTGCATACTACTGATGACCTTATCCCAGTAAGAAATCCTATTTGGACCAGAAAAAAAAATAAATGCCCAAATATTTGCATGGCAATTCAGCTTCTTGAAAACCCAAAAGCTGAATAATTTTATCTTTCAACATAGGCTTAGTGTTAAGAACATATACTTTAGATTTATTTGCATTTACACACTGATCTGAAGCCAAGGTATACTTATCCAACAAATCCTTAATCTGTTTTGCTTCAAATAGTCCAGCCACACCAAAAAGAAGCATATCATCAACAACCAAAGAATGCGTCACTGATATTTTCGTAGATGGAGTCTTAATTCCTCTAACAAGATTTTGTGCATGTGCATGATTTACAGACCTACTCAGTGCTTCAGCTAAAATGATAAAAAGGAAAAGAGACAATAGATCACCTTGTCTCACCCCCTGAGTTGAACTGAAAAAGCTTGAGGGAATAACATTGATCAAAACTGAAAACTTTGCTCTAGACAATAAAGAATAGATCCATTTACACCACTTTTCATGAAAACCAAACTTTCTCAAAATTTGCATTAAAAATCCCTAGTTCACTTGATCATACGCCTTCAACATATCCAACTTGATGATTAGAGCAGAAATAGAGTTTGAAGATATGGAATGCAATACTTCATGAGCAACTATAGCACCTTCAACTGTTTCTTTTCCAGAGACAAAACCTCCCTAATTAATGGAAATAACTTTTGGAATGATATGGATCAATCTCATATAAATTGCTTTAGTAAAAATTTTACAAACTGTGTTACAGAGGGAAATAGGCCTAAAGTCAACAAAGGAGGAAGGAGTGTTCACTTTAGGAATAAGAGCTATGTGTGTCACATTGAATTGCTTCAACATAGTACCCGAACTCATAGACTCTTCCAATGCTTTCAACAAATCATTTGCAATAAAATCCCAGCATTTATGAAAAAAGCTCGTAGTAAAACCATCTGGCCTTGGAGCTTTGTCAGGAGGCACATAAAAAACTACTGCTTTCAATTCATCAAGAGTAAATGGCTTAAGCAGATGTACATTATCCTCCTGAGATAGAAGTGTTGGAATAGTATCCAACAACTCACTTTTAGCCAAATCAATCTGAGGTGACTTTCTACTAGAAGCTGATAGCAATTTTGAAAAGAAAGCAACCCCTTCACGCTGAATATCTTCCTCTTTGACTAAATTTTCCCTAGTTTGACTATCCAAGATGGAAAAAATAGCATTCTTATACTTTTTAACCTGAGCTAATATGTGAAAAAACTTTGTATTATTATCCCATTCTCTTAGCCACAATTCTCGAGACTTTTGACGCCAATAAACCTCTTCTCTAGCAGCAAGCTCTTCCCATTCAACTCGTAACTTTTTTTGCAAATCAAAAGAACCCGGATTAAGAACATTTTGAATAATATCTTCATTAACCTCAGTAAGTTTTTTAAAAATGAGTTCTTTTTGATGAAATACATTCTTAAAAACTGAAACATTCCACTGTTTAATCTTTCCCTTAACATGCTTAAGCTTGCATAACAAATGAAGCATGAAAGTACCATCCACCATAGGGGCTTTGATCCACCATTCACGCAACAGATTCAGAAAATCAGGATGCCTAAACCACATCATTTCAAACTTAAAGGAGGATTTGGATTGAGAAACAACCTTTTTATTCTCAATATGTAAAGCTAAAGGAAAGTGATTAGATCCCACCCAAGGCAGAATCTCAGAAGATAAAGAAAATTTTAGATTGATCCAAGAAGGAGAGATTAAAAACCTATCCAAGTGCACAACAATTTGGAGAAAATCCCTATGCTTGTTTGTCCAGGTGTAATTTCCATTACCTGGCGTTACATCAGTCAAAGCATTATTATTTACAAACTCATTAAAATCCTCCAGAGTTTTCTAAGGAGGAATAATACCACCTTTTTTATTAGACTGACTAAGTATAGCATTGAAATCACCTACTAAAATCAAATTTTGAGAATCTAATTGACTCAAAGATTGATTTATCTCTTCCCACAACTGTTTCTTGCTAGCAGTAGAAGTAGGAGCATAAACATTGAAAAGACCAAAACTCAAATCAAAATGAACAACCTTTAGAAACTGCCAATGTTGATTATTTGTTGAAGCTTCCACTAAGATAGTAAAGTAGGATTCAACAACACAATCAATCCCCTTGATGCCCCTTGAGCAACAGACAAACATGCATTCCACCTCACCCATTTCTTTATGAAACAATCAAAATTTTCTTGGGACAACTTTGATTCATGAAGTAACACTATATCCACTCCAGAAGCATCAATTTGATGCTTGATGCGAGCTCTTTTGTTAGGGTCATTAATGCCCCTAACATTCCACATAATAATCCGCATTCAAGCTTTAGGGAACAATTTGCTCCCCTCAATCATTTTTTGATACTAGCATCTTAAACAACTTGGCAATCCATGCTTGATTCCTCTTGCAATATGACAACATTTGATTTCCTACCCCTTTTTCCCAAATATTTCTAAGCCAAAGGAGAAGGGTTTTGAGTGGAAACAACAACAACCTGATCACTAACAATCACCATCTCATCCATAGCTGGAGCCACTTCACTTACTTCCTTCCCTTTCAACTTAACATCATTTGATTTCCTTCCCCGTTTTCCAGGGGATTTGGAGAGAATTGGTGAAAAGTTATTGGTTACTACACGGGTATCAAAACCATAATTTAACTCTCGAGCAAGAGTTAACAAAGCACAGGATGAATCCTTTATAATACAACCATCTAGTGTCAACTGCCTACCAACTGTAATATCCTCTTGAAATTTAACCACATTGGACTTCTTGCCCCTTTTACTTGGATATTTTTGCTCATTAAATGAAAGAGTGGGGGTTTGAAAAAGAGAAAGAATCTAAGAAAAATCAAAGTCTACATTGGGTATGTGTAGGATCATCATGGAAAAAATAGGCCCCTAAGTGGCAAAATTCAAGAAAATCGAGTTAGGTAACTTATTAAAAATTTGGGCTGAGTTATCTATATTATTTCAAAATATCTAGAATAGAATTTGTATAAATTGAATTTATTTTCCTATAAACTACTAGGTTTTTTTTTTTTTTTTTTAAATCTATTTGGTGAAAATTTGAAATTTCAATCTTTTGATGAAATACTTAAATTTAGATTGAAAAAAAATAAGTAGATGTCTTTGACCACTCTAACCACAATAAAATGATAATATTTTTTTATAATATTTTATATATAAGCATATGAATCATGTTAGGATGTGATGCATATTTTTTGTAATTTTTTTCCAAGTAAATGTTAATTATGAATTTTTTATTAAAATTTTTTTAAAAATATAAAAACTTACTGGCAATGTCGACCACCTGCTTGGTCAAAACTTCATGAAATTCAATTTTCCTTTTTAATCCTATAGTATGCAAAGCATAGAATGTGACACATGTATTGGATTCAAAATGTGATACCATTTGAAAGCTATAGATGTTTTCCAATCATCCTATTAATCATGGCTTTAGTCGTAATTCAAATAGAAAATGAATAATAATAATTTATTAAATTCAAAGTAAAGCATAATTTATATTATTGGAGGATAGGAATCTCCTTTAAAAGCCCTTTTCATTTTATCAATTTTGGGTAAAAATCTTCGTCAACCACATGGGCCATCCTTATCCTTACATATAGCCACTTTTGGCCCATCATGATCCTGCACATACCCATTGCCTTTCTAACTTTAACTCACTACTAAGAGACACCAATGAATTTGAGCCAACATCCTCCCCTTGAACTCCAGGTAGAAGACCAGATAAAACTGGCCTATTAATGGACACTGGATCTTCCTTCGTTTCCTCAAAACCTTCCTCAGACAAGGGAGCCATCAAATGAGAACAATTTTGAGAGAGCCCCTCAATATTACCGTCTTCTTGCAAGGTTTGCATCTCCAGAAAATCAAGAGGACCCACAAATTGAACATTCTCACAAAATTCATTAGAACTAGGAAAAACAAGTTGCTTACTATCAGCCGGAGTGGAACAAAACAAAGTAGAAGCAATAGAGAAAAATTGCTAGAAAGAGACCTCTAAATTAGGAAAATAAAGATGAAGAGAACGATGGGAAGCAAATAGTTGAGAAAAATGAGGTATAGAAGGAGGAAAATGCACCGAAAAGTTTCTTGTTGTTGTCAAACCTCCGAGATCCAAGCCAATTTTTTGTGGTTGATGCAAAGGAGCAACCCATCTAGAACATGAAGAAGAGTGATCAAAACAAACCGTGACCAAGCCATTTTCGCTTTCCAGAAGAGGAGAAAGATCCCAAACAATTAGGGGACTTTCAATACCCTTACAATCCACAAGACTATTAACCAAAGGAGAAAACACTTTCTCTGAAACTATTTTTCCTTTATAAGATCTGGCCTTGTGACCCAAAATATGACAAAATTTACACACATTAAAAGGAGTCTCAATGAACACTTTCTGATTAAAGAACCCTGCATTAGATCTAATTTTAACAACATGAGGAAAAGGTCGAGTTGTGTCCAACAAAAAAAAAACCTAACAGAAAGATGAGGATTTTGAAAAAAAGACAAATTGAGCATTAAGAAGATGCCTAAATGGTTCGCCAGAGTTTCAACAATGCCTGGCTCTTTGTATTCCAAAGGTAATGAATGCAGTTGCACCCAGAAGAGGATAAACCGAATGGTAGCCTTACGAGGGTTAAAGTTTTGATGCCATGGTTGAATAGACAAACTAGACCCCCCTATAAACCCAGGATTTAACTTTATAAACAAAATCCCTAAATTTTTTCGAAGAGAACAAAACTAAGAAAAAACCCCTGCCATTGTCAATGTAGAAAACTTTGGATACCCCTTCCCAATGATGAAAAAGCAAAGATTGAAGCTCAACAATTGGGGGAGAAAAATTCCAGAACTTACAAATAAGAGCTATATATTTCAAATCTTGAGACTGAGCAAATAACAAATGATCAGGAAGCACCACAAAATCCTTCATTGAAGGGCTGATAGAATTCTTACCCGCCGAGGCCCAACGTCTCCTCCGTTGCTGACCCTTACCCTTCGAGTCAAACAAAGGACTGGAAGAACCCTTTCCCAAAGAAACATTATTTGGGAAAGTAGCTGGAGATGAACTATGCTTATGAACCTGAAAGAGCCTTTGCTTCAACAGATGATGCTGATAAAGATCCTGATCTAGCACAATGTTATTTGGAAAAGATAACTTCAAGGGAATGTTATTAGGAAAAGATGAATGGACTTCAACATGTTGATCGAGGACCGAACAGTATGAAATACAAACCCGAGGGAAAACCTTTAGAACCATTAGGTGAGCCAAAAATCTCTTTTACTGATACAAAGACTTTTGCTTAAGAACCTAGATCAGGACTATTGAGAACATCATTGTGGGTGCATTAGGAGCGAGACCCCAAAGAAAGCGGAAGCAACTAGAACACCATTGTTACGCACAAAACTAGAAATTTCAAAAGTTCGCATTATGAGGAAAGTGTGAACTCGTTTCATGCGATTTTATCTCCCTTCAAAAAATCTCATGTTAAGATGCAATTGTAGAATTATTATGTTCTATAAATAGAATATTTTGGCTTCCATATCACACAAATTATAATCATATCTCATCATGTTTTGTGAGGATACTTGTGTAGTAGGGTATGTGCAAGATCATCATGGAAAAAATAGGCCCTTAAGTGGCAAAATTAGAGTTAGAAACGGCGTAAAAATTTGAATAAGTTATCTATATTATTTTAGAAATATGCAGAATAGAATCTGTATAAAATTGAATGTAGTTTCTAGCTTCACTAGGTTTTAAATATATTTGGTGAAAATTTGAAATTTCAATCTGCATTAATTACTTAAATTTTTAGGGAAAAAATAAGAAGTAGGTGTTTGTCTATACCTAACCACAATAAAATGATATTATTTTTTTTAATAATATTTTTAAATATAAGTAGAGGACTCATGTCTAGATGTGATGCATATTTTTTGTAATTTTTCCAATTAAATAATTAATTATGAATTTTATTACAACTTTTAAAATATAAAAAAATCGTATGTTTGGCCACCTGCTTGGTCAAAACTTCATGAAATTCATTTTTTTAATCTATAGTATGCAAAACATAGAATGTGATGCATGTTTTCGATTCAAAAAATATGACACTATTAGAAAGCTATAGATGTTTTTCAATTATCCTATCAATCAGGACTTTAGCTGTAGTTCAAATAGAAAATGAATAATAATTATCTATTAAATTCAAGTAAAGCATAATTTATATTGGTAGAAATATGAGAATCTCCTTTAAAAGCCAGCACGTTTCATCAATTTTGGGTAGAAAAAAAGTCATCCCGGCCAGGATGCCTACACATACCCATCATGTTGCCACTTTTTGGCCCATCATGATCTTGCACATACCCATTAATCAAATTTGGGTTTTTAATCAAATTTGGGTTTTTGTAAGGCATAATTTAGGTGCCTCATTCTGTGTTTCAAAATGGATCCAAAACTAATCTATTAACTTCAAATAATTTTCATCATTAGAAAATCAAGGCACACTAACATTTTAAGTGAACCGATTTATAGAAAATAGTAAATGGTCAACAAATGTAATTGTTTGTCGCATCAAAATGTGGCTTATTTTATGTGCAATTTTCGATTGAAACCCTTTCTATCGAAATTTTCTATGTGGCATCCTAGTTAGCAGCTAACTCAACTTTTTTTAGAATTTTCTGAAATTTTCAACTTCAACTAAGTATTTCTTTAGTCAAAATGATGTTTTAAAAAAAATACTCTTTTGTAGAGCTCAGAGTGGTGAATCTAAATATGTATTTTTTAAAATATTTTGATTAGTTTAATATATTTTATTTTTTTAAATAATGCAAGTAGGATGTTAAAGTTAAAAAAAAGGTTGATTAGAAATTTAAAAAATAATAGTAGAACATATTAAAAAAAATTGAAAAATATGTGGTGCACTAGAGGAGAGATTCCTCTTCAAAAGGGTATAATGTAGAATCATTGACTCTCCCCAAGTAATACAATTAAAATAGTATATACATTTAGAGAAGTTTCTCTAGATACTCATGAAAATCCCTAAAATATCTTATTAATAATGAATACATTTGGCCTTGTATTCCTTTATCTAAGCTAAATTCCTAAGATTCATACCAAGTATTCTTTAGAAATTATAAAATAAAAAATTTCTCCAAATAATAATTAACATAATGTTTATGCATTCCCATATAGAGTAATGCAAGAGCATTCGAGTGAATGAGCAATCAACATCAACCCAAAAAATAAGTATTTTATTTTCATGTTTAATTTTTCATTTTGGTATGGGTTGGAGCTTCAAGAGCATCTTTTGGATTTTTTGAAGGATAAAATCTTCATTTACCAATACTTGGACTTCATTTCAAAAATCAGAGGTAAACAGTGTGTTTAATGTGATTTTAAAATTATTGTATTATATAATTTCAAGGCTTGAAGGGTTAAAGGGGGTCCATTTGTATATTAAATGGAAATTGAAAATGAGAATTAATATTCATTCTATCAATTTGGATGCCTATAAAATTTTCATAAGGAAAGTGACCTTTGACATTCCATTCTTGTCTTATTGGGTGCTTAAAATGCAAGGAAAAAATTGTGAATTTTTGGAAAAATAATGAATGACTATTCAATTACCAATGGAGCACAAATTGGTTTGGTATTTCCTTTATTTTCCAAAGGAATTTACATAATAAATATTTTTTATATGGTTAAGTAACATTTATAACACATTTTGGAGCAAAACTATGTCTTTTTGTCATCATTTGTCAAGGAATTTCAAAGGTCAAGTTGAGGGAAATGAAAGAGAATATTTTTGTGGAAAATTTTGGTGCTTTTGAAATGGTTTAATATTATATAAAATACATCCTTTAATGGTTTTCAAAGGTAGCAATCAATAGCAGCAAGGTTGGAGAAAGAACTTGCAGTTTGCTTGTGAAAGTTGCACAAGGAGTTCAAAAAATTAGCTTGTGAAGAGAAGAGAATTAGAGGAAGATAAAAGGGATTTTGTAGATGTTCAAGGTAGCCATGAGAGCTGCATAATGAGGAGAAAAATAAGGTTTCAAAAGTTGAGTGAATTCAAGAAGTTTGAAGACATGAGGATTTGAAGATTCATAGACAAGATGTGTCTAGAAAAGCTTGTAAAAATTTTCTAAATTTTATGCAATGTTGAATCTTCCATATATGTAATAAATTTTGAGGAAATTTCATATATGATTGTGTATGTTTTAAAGTTTGTGAACTGTATAGTATAGAGATTCTTCATCATATACATTAGTTCATAAACCAACAACTATAAAAACTTAACAAAATAGAAACTCACAAAGAGAACAATAAATTATCATAGAGCTCATGAGATCTTGTCACTTATCAAAATCTCCAAACTCATCAAGACATTTTTATTTTTTTTTTAGACTCAGGAGGGTGTATAGCGACCCCCTATAACTGCAATGTTCTAGTAAACTTTTTAATGTATTTGGCGGCCTTGTGAGCGACACACCCTCTAGTACCATGGGGTTGGGGGAGACTAACCTCATGACCAACCTCCTACTCAGGAAAGACTTAGCCAACTGAGCTAGGTCCCAACCCTCATCAAGACAATTTAGCTTTGTGTTAAAATATTTAATTATTTTTTATAATAAAATTAGATATAAAAACTTAAGAAAAAAGAAATTCATCTTTAAATCTTCCTTTGTAGGATTGGGATATATATATATATACACATATTATTACACAAAAAAAGCTCTATAATCTATGATTAACTTAGAGGGATATCACTAATAGTTTATCTTTGATATTCAAATTTATTTTGTCTATACTATAGAAATTTAGTCGTGTGTATCTATAATATAGTTCATTCCTATGATCTTTCCCACACAAGAAACATTGTCACATATCTATCAACATGAAAATAAGAAAAAAAATGAAATTATATTATTAAAATAATTGAAAAATCTAATAAACATGAAATAAAATATAAATTCCCATGTGTTTATGAAAGGATTATAAAAAATTAGCTTCACGATCTATTCAACTAGTCTAAATGTGTTTCATTTAGCAAGGATGTGGTGTGTCAAATAAGTAAATATATCAATATTGAAATGATGTTGTGGTGTGCGTTTTTCGCACACATGCCCGCTTGAGCATTAGGCACCCTCTTTTGCTTTCATTCCTGGTGTTTTGGCCCTTTGATCTTAAGGATTTACCTCACTTTGGTACAAGCTTGAATTTTTATCTTACCTACATTTGTGATCCATTTGTGATATTGATTGAAAACCTCAAGTTTTAGACTCATTTTGGGTTTTCCGCTGTTCTCAGGAAAATCCACTCCTAGTGAAATTCCCTGGATACTCTAAAAACCTAGTGGTGGCTGCTTT
>VDFB02109938.1:0-19663 GCA_007258455.2 Sequoia sempervirens
AATCGTATTTATTAAGAAATTTTGACACATTTTTGAGCCTATATTTGGATAGTGTTATTTCTACATGTTAAACGCATTATAATATAAATCAATGTTATGCTCCTAAGCTACTTCAAATTTTTATGTGATATGTTCTCATTATGTTGTGAACGTTGCTATATGGAAGCTAGTTTTAAAAGTTTCTAGATGCTCTTAATTTTTTCGAAAACATTTATGTTTTGTGGTGTTATAGTTCCCTAAATGATGTTGAACTTTTCTATTTAGAAGTTTTATATAGCTCATTATGAAGGGAATTTTTTCAAGGGATGTTATAAATTGGTAAATGAGAGACCAATAATTGGAACTCTTAATCTCTACTTCTGTAATGTTCCCATTTTTATGCCATGTTTTTCCATGAGTGTTGGCCAGTTTCTTGGGTTTTTTTGTAGGGTTAGATGAGTTGGGAGAACTCTAGAGTTCTTGGACAACGTAGTTTCAGTGTTACAAGGTTTCTATTATTGGCAATGAGCTTTGTGGGCAATATTGATTTGAATGACACTCTTTGAAGTGTTTTTGACTTTTGGGGTGTTCTCGAAACTTCTTGGAGAGCACATCTATTTATAATGTCACCATGGAATTGGTTATTAGTCATCTATATCCGGTATCATGTGTGGTCAGAGTTTTGGTTCCAATGTGTTTTAGTTTTCCTACTTGCTTTGAGGTGAAATAATTAATTATTCATTAGAGGATTTACTTAATGTTGTATATCATTTATATTTGATAATTTAAGTGTAATATCTTTGAAAAGATTTATTTTGATTCCTTTTTAGACACCTCTAGAAGCCAAGGGGGTCTTGCATGAAAAAGGTTCTGTTACCTTTGCAAAGAATTTGGAAAAAGGTGATTAAATATTTACTAATGAATTATTTAATTTAAAACAAAGAAGATGTTTTAGGAGAAAAAAATAAGAAGAAAAACAAAAAGTGTTTTTTCAAAAAAATAGTGAGAAAACAAAACACGTTTTGGAAAAAAACAACAAAAAAAGCCAAAAAAGAGGTGTTGGGGGCTCATTTGGATATGCTGAAGAATGATAATGTTATGTTACCAAAATGGCTTTGGTTCTCTTCAATCTTTGAGGGTGAAATCCTTCAGAGATTTCTAGTGTCGAAATTGCAATATATTCCCTAGCTAGACTATGGTGTGATTCCAGCTAGGAGTCACCATTGGAGTTGCTTTGAAGTTTCAGTTTTGGTTTTTCAATATGAATATTTTGATGATGTGATAAGTCATTTTGAGCTGTTTGGAAACATGGTAATAGCTTGCATTCATTTTGGGTGCGTATGGGAGTGATTAAGTGAAGTTTTCTGAGTTTATATCTCACTATCCAAACTGTAATAGGAGGGTTTCATACCTCTTTCAAACCTGCACCAGCCATCTATTTGCCAATCTTTGAGGTATGTTTGTTAATTCCATGATGGGTGGTTAGTTCTTTGATGTTTTGGTACATGCGGGAATGTTCTATCAATTTCTTTCATGACTATACTTGTAATAGTAGATGCATATCTTGAATTTAGAGTTTTTTCAATTGAGCTAACATTGTAACAGTGGTAGTACCACCCATGAACTACTCTTGATATTTTATTGTTACTTACCCCATTGAATAAGTGGCTTATTGGTTTTCACTCACTGCTGAAAAGCGGAAGAGTTTGTAGTGTACCACCCAAATGGAAGAAACTCTATTGTGATTTTGCTCGGTATCTTAATCGATCATAGCAATTTGACACATTGTCATTTTGTCAAATTGACTTGCAGGCATCTGGACTAAATATTTCAATGATATGGTGTTTGCAACTCACAGATAACAAACTCAGAAAATAATAGCATCATACTTGCATTGCTTTTTTCTATTGGACTATACATTACATTCAAAGAGGAAAAACCAACTCAGCATTTATATTTTAGAATAATAACATTAACATCAGTTTTTAGACTCTGTGATACAAGTTATAATTTATAAAGCTTCAACATGTAAATACCATTTTGTTATTCTCAAATATGTATGGATGCACCTGATAAAGACATTATTCACCAACCCGTCCAAGCTGAAGGAAAGAGCTGGCACTAAATATGAATGCAAGGTCACGTCTGGAAACAACTCCCAACAAGTTTCTACGCCCAACAACAACTCACAACTTCTGTAGCATGCCACGGCCCTTCCAACCCACCAAGCACTTAGAAAACTCACTCAACTACAGACTCGACCTCCTCATAGTCTTATTTGCAAGAATATTAGGTGGCGTTTGAGTTTATCCAGACATGCAACTCCTCCAGAATACCCACAACCAGCTGAAGATGCTCACATGGGTTCCTAAAGTTTGAAAACACCTCCTTTGGGAGTGTAAATCCCCACGTAGGTAATATTGGCAGCCTTGGTCTATAGAAAGGATCACGTCCAACACAACCAGCTAGGTCACCTTGAAAATGGCGGCCAAATGTTGCATTAATAACCACGACTAGTATGAGATTATCCCTTATAACCACAACATGTGTACCTCCAACCCTCATGCCTAGACTGAAAGCCCTTTAGCCTATTCATCAATCATACAAAGCCACAAATAGGTTGACCAGCTATATGAAGGAATAATGATATTCAAACCTTGAGTTTGGCGTACAAATATATGCAGCAATTAAATCTTCAAACCCTTGCCTGGCAACTCCCCACCTGCAAACACTTTGATAATTCTCTGGATACCCTCTGTAAATACCTTGCTTTGATAATGATGATCAATACACTTGCAATCTCTCAATAAATCGTTAAAACCTTGATTAATGAATCTTCTTGTAATTTCCGAACAATCTCTGAAAGCACAATGCACAACCCCCGTAATGGAGTTATCTGCAAGTAGGCTTGGGAGATCTTTCAATCCTGTATTGTGCTGTTCCTCATGAGGGTTTTCGTCCTCAATGAAGCTTGAGATTTACTGACTCTCCAGTCTACTTGCAAACCCTTCCAATTTTCTTTTTCCCAGATGATTTTCAAATGAGCTCACAAATACCTTTTATATTTCCCAACTCCCACGCCCTAATTGCATTTGAAATATCTTTAATTTAATTTCATTCCCGCCTTATAACCCCTTTTTAAATTGGTCGCTATACTTTATATTATAAAGTATTCTTTTAAAATATCACTTATATCCCCTTTTAAAAATATATTAATAACGTATAAATTAAATATTTAATTTAACTTTATAATTAATGCTATTAAAACTTAATACTTGGGACCATTATTAAACCAAGATAAATCCAAGATATAATTCCGCAGATAAATCCAAGATATAATTCCGCCATGAAGCCCAAAATAATAACACAACCAACTGACCATACCAGAGACCCCAGTGACTTACTATAAATAGTATGGATAAACTTTTTGAATAAGTTTCGAAAAGCACACTGTGAGAACCCTAGTAAATACTGAGTTGAGAGAACATTGATTGAGCTCAAAAGGTTAACTGAACGAGTCTGCAATTGCCCTCATAGGGCCCCCCAACCACCCTGATAGTCCACGGGAACCAAGTGATGGACTAACCTTTGCGACTGACCACTACCTAGGAAAAGGGGACATTACAGAGGTGCTCTATCTTACTGTATTTATTCATTGCTGAAAAGTGGGAGAGTTGCTCTTTCTGGTTGTATTTGCTCACCACTAAGAAGTGGAAGAGTTGGCTTTACCTTTCCAGAATTGTTTGATAGTTTCCCATTGAAAAGTGAAAGTGCTAAGCTAACCCCACTAGATAAGTGGATTACTTTCAGCTGCTTCATTTCAAGTTTTATTGTAATCCGCACACCATATGCTCTCACCTTGCCCACACTTCTACAACCGCGAATCAGAATTTTATGATCAGATTTAATGCACAAAAAAATTAATTAAAACTGTGACAATAACACAGCAGATACCTTTGGGAAAACCCTCCACTTGAGGGAGAAAAACCCAGCAACAAAGATCTTTCTTATATTTATAAATGGCAACAACAAATCTCTTTACAATGAGGCCAATTTCAAGGCCAATCTTCATCACCTAACATAGATGTACTGACTGATAATAATCTGCACTTTAATTCTGCCTTTGAATAGATTCACAACCTGCTCTTTAGGATATTCGCACTTGACTGAAATAAATTGAACTTGAAAATGATGAGATAGAAGAAAGTGACCTTGTATATATACAAATGTGAGAGAGGTCGCACCTCTTCATGTACAAGGTCGGCCAAGATACAAAATAATATAATTACAAATAATAAATATAATTTATAAGAGAATTCGGCCCCCAAGAGAAATTATATTGTTGCCAAGAGAAGCGCCCATTCTTATTAAATAACCATATAAATAAATAGCCGATAGGCTACATTTATTTATTGTCTTCACTCGCGGCTGGAAGGACGAACCTGAAGTTGTTATAACATTAACACTCCCTCTCAGCTAGGGAGAGAACTTCTAGCTGCTCAAGACAAATCACCTCAACATGATGCCCATCACATTGGCTACAACCAGATGTGAGAAGAGGAATATCACCTCAACGTGATATTAGATATTGCCTCAACACGATATCAACCATAATGGCTACAACCATACTATGGTAAGTACAAGTGTTCATCACTTGCGTGATGTTGTCACCTCAACGTGACTTTCACCATGACTCTCTCAGAGGGAGAAACACAAGTAAAACATATGTCATGGAGTCTCACACATGACATCGACCATGACTCAGCTCAGAGGGTGGAAACAAGGGCTTTCACCTCAAATTCCTCCTCGGCCTCGCAGGAAAATGCATTAATGAGGGCTTGCACCTCAAATTAATGATATCTGTCGTCTGCTCATCAGTGCTAATGTACTTCAATTGTATAGCCTTCCTTAGTACCATATCTCTGATATAGTGGTACTTGATCTCAACATGCTTGGTTCTGTCATGAAACACAGGATTGACAGAAAGCTTCACACAACTCTGATTATCACAATGAATGATAGCAGGCTCCATTGATTGTCCAAACAATCTTGCAAGGAGCTTATGAAGCCACACCGCTTCCCGAGTTGCCAAACAAGCTGCAATATACTTTACCAATACTCCGCTACAGATGACCGCTATACCAGAAATCATAGTTGTTCCAAATCAAACAACAACCGAGGTGCTCTTCTCCATCTGAGACAAACTCGTCCAATCAATCGCTGAAACCATGTAACTCCAAGTTTGCATTTGAAGAATACCTCAACCCATATCCAATTATGCCACGAAGTATCTTAGGATATGTTTAGCTGCAACAAGATGTATCTGTCTCGGTTCACACATGAACTAGCTAAGTGCACTCACCGCATAACAAATATCAGGTCTAGTGTTAACTAGATACATCAAGGACCCAACCAGTTGTCTATACAATGTAGGATCTACCAAGTCTGAACTAGTCATGTTCTCCTTCAATTTATGTAGATTGGTCTCCATAGGTGTATGTAATGTCCCCTTTTTCATGAGCAATGGAGTTTTGAGGAATTAGCCTATTCCTGATTCTCGTAGGCTAATGAGGCATGGTGAGAGAGTCATCTGGCAGTCATTGGGTGATTACTTGGCTCAGTATTTGGTTGGAGTAAGGTTTTCCCTCATATTATTATTGTTTCTATTTATGGAAACCTTATTTTATAATTTGATGTTGAGATGCACTTTATTAATAAATAATATTTTAATATTTTATAAAGTGCAAATAATTAAAAAGGATATTGGAATCTTCTAGAAGTCAAAGAGATAATATTATTTTATTGAGGCCGACCTCTAGAGGAAAAAGCATGAATAAACCTTGAGGTCTCCCTATTGAGGCAGGCAGATTTGTTGTTGATGTTGATGTTTGTTGATGTGCATTGTGGAGCCTAGGGTTTCTGCAGTAGTCACAATTGGCCATTGAGAACGAAAACTCTCAATTGGTACGCAATTTTGAGGGTGTGAAATATCACCTAAATTATTGCAAGTTGTGGAGGTGATAAGTCAGTCATCTCAGCTGGGCTAAATTTCGTGGCCAAGGGCCAAATTTACTTGCAGATTTGGAGTCTTCACAACCGTTGTGTATTGCTGGGTTGGTTATTTCATTGAGCAAAATTTGTGGCTTTAGGCCAATTTTGTCTACATCGATTGGAGGAGCTTTTGATGATATTTTGTTTGGAAAGAATAATCAGATTGGGGTATTTGTGTTCTCAGACTTTTGTCTTCAGACTTCATATCAGCCATCGACTTCATCATTGTAAGCATTGTTTGGCATTGATTTCACCTTGGATTGAAGCGCTTCATTGTTGGAAGGTCATTTGATGTTTGGAGGGCGTTTTTCATTTGTGCATATTCAGATTTGATATCAGTCTATTTCTAGATTTTAATGATGTTCTATTGAGTTCATCGATTTCACTCCACATTAAGGGTTAAAAAGTGCATTGAATTTGCGTTCTTCATTGAGCATACAAGTTGTGGAGGCCTTGGCGTTGATTTTGTGGTGATTGAAGGCGATTTGGAGGCATTTCCAATGCTCCTCATAATGATTATACCGTTGTGACTTCATTAATCGCTTCATCACTGATGGGGACCCCGCCGTTTGTTAGTTTTAGGGTTCTCATTTGCAACGGCAAGGCGAGAGATCATTTTGCTAAGGTTTCTGTGTCATATGCCGAGTTACCTCGAAGCCAAGTCAAGAATTCATGCTTGAATCAGTGCGTAGATGTCATGGAAGCGCTCAGAAGGCCTGAGAAACGAAGATCGACTGTGAATTCGGCCAATTCTGAGAGTTCCTATTTTTTAGGAAAAGTTGCTTTTTCGATTTTTCATTTTTGGCATTTTCGGACCAAACAAGGTTCCCTATTTTTTAAGGTTTGCTTTTTCTATTTTTAGAAAGTTTCTGTTTTAGAAGGGTCCCGAAGTTCAAAACGACTTTAGAAGTTCGAAAAACTCAATAGAACTCTCAGAAAATCAAAATAAAAAAAATTGAAATTTTTTTTGAAAAGTCTGGAAAAAAAAGTAAAAAGCATGAAAATCAGACCGAAAACGTTCAAAAATCTGGAAAAACCAGTCAAAACTAGTTCAAGATCAATCAGATCTGAGGTTGAAATCATGAAATTTGTGAAAAATCTGTTCAAGTCTGGAAAATTCGCCATGGAAGAAGGATGAAGGAAGGATAAAAAATGTCAAGAAGCTTCAAAGTTCGCCCAGCAACTAGCTTGCACATCCTAGGATCTCATGAAGTCCGCCATGCATCTTGAAGACCCATCCTTGCATCCTCCAAAGTCCGCCCTGCATGTCCAAAAGGTTGATGAAGTCCGCAATGTGCAAGGAAGGAAGTGCCAAAGAGTCTAGAAGTCCGCCATCCTTGTCCAAGCATCATCTAAAGTCCGCCATCCACTTTAAAGGAAGTGCCAAGGGGTCATAAATTCCGCCATATGCCAAGAGGGACGTCCAAAAGGGTCATGAAGTCCGCCCATGCACATCCTATAAGTCTTCAAAGTCCGCCATCTTCAAAGAAGGATATCCTCAAGACCTCCAAAGTCCACTGACATCCTTTGACCTCCCAAAGTCCTCTTAGCATGAAAGTGAGGAAAAAATCAAAATTTTGTAAGTGTTGATACCCACCAAGGGAAATTTCTGGAATTTTGCCTAAACGGGTGGAAAAATGATTTTTTTTTTTTTTGGCTAAGTGTTGTGATATTTCCAAAGGAACAAATGCTAAAGTGTTAAGGAAGTCCGCCCTAGAAAAGAGGGACATCCAAAATACTCGTCCAAAGCTAAGGCAAAGTCCGCCATGTTTGTCCAAAAGACTTATGAAGTCCGCCTAAACACATGAAGAGGGAAAAGAATAATTTTTGGCTAAGTGTTAATGCCAAGTCTAAGAAAAGGTTCGAATATTTGCCTAAGTACAGAGGCTAAAAGGATGGAAAGTTGAGGATTTTGGCTAGGAAGTATGACACTTTCGAGAGGTCAAATGCCAAGTTTGAAAGGACACGTGCTAGAGGAAGTTGGGATTTGGCAAAGAATGAGACGAGATGTGCCTAACTCAAAGGTGGAAAAGAGCTAAAATTTGCCTAAGTATGGAGAAAATGCGAAGAAATTGTCAACTTTGGCCGAAGAAAAGTGCACAAGGCAAAGAGAAAGGAAGGATCGTCTTTGGCCAGAATGAGGAAGAATATGTCAGACGTCAAGGAAATTCGCCCAACGAAGACATTCAGACAAGGATATTGCCTAGAAAAATTCGATTGAGCAAGAGGAGATTTGACTTTGGCAGAGCAAAATAGGCTTAAAATCTCGCCTCGGCAAAGAAAAATAGGGATCTGGCAATTAAATTTTTGACGGAATGGCATAAGATTTGGTTTGGCTAGACGAAATTGAGGATAAAATTGGAAAATAAACTCTCAGCCAAGAAAAATGAAGGAAAAATTGAGATAGCCATGGGTCCAAAACGAACGGGTTGGAATTAATTAAAATATTTTTAATATTTTAATAATTAATTTTCAACTATTTGGAATTTAAAAATGCCTTGGACAAAATCAAATTCGCCAGACGAGAATTGGAAGAAAATAAAGTACGCCAGGTAGAGATGAAATCCGGCAAGAAAATTAAATTCGCCATGAATTTAATTAAATATTTAAATGTTTATTCAAAAATTCGAAAAATCAAAGATAAACATTAAATAAAAAATCGAATTTTTGAAGATTTGCCCGGATAAGCTCAAGACTGATCCTTGTCGGAAAATAAAAGGAAAGTTGCCTATTTGGATAAATGAAAACAAATCGAGATCGAGAAAGAATATGGCAGTTGCTAAATCGAATTCAGTCCTTCAGCATTATAATGAGTTTCAGCAACTCATTTTTTCACACACAGCTGAAGAGAAATTTATTCTTTCTCGAAATTATCAGGCAATTGATTCATCAATAGGAAAAGTCGAATTTTCCCAGAGAGAGAAGCAGTGTTATGCTGAGGAATTTTTCGTGGGAAAAAAGAAAGATTTATTCAAAGCTGAATTCTCCTTGAAGAGGGGCGCACTTTTCAAAAATCAGATTTTTAAATCTGATTTGCATTCAATGGTTCTTCACAGAGGTTTGATGTTCGGTCAAATAAATTTGCTATCTCTTTTATGTCCTTTCATCTTGACGAAGTTCTGACAAGATTTTCAACTCCATCCAAGTCACTTTCAGCTTGCTTTTTCGTGATAATTTAATTATTTAAACAGCTGAAAGTCAATTTTCGAATCCAAGGCACGAGATTTGATTATTTAAAAGTCTTTGTATTAATGTTAATTTTATGACTGCAGGTTGACGGACACGGCAGGCGGATTGTCAAAGAAGCTGAAAATGAAGCTTGCCAACAAGGGTGCTCAGAAGGAGACCAAAGTCATCTCAAAGTGGAAAAATGTCATGGACACTGATCTCGGACACGTTGATTTCGATGAATTCAAGAAGAGAGTGTATGGTCAGAAGGGACTCCCTACAGCAATAGCCAGACGGATGGTCAGAAACGGGATATTCCAAGTTGCTGGATTCCCACCGGCAATGGATTGTGTAGAGTTAATGGTGGAATGTGCTCGCCATTATGATGCCCAGAAGAGACAGATTATCGCCTCTGACGGAAGAGTCTTGGCACACTTGGGCGAAGTAGCAATCCAGGAGACCTTCGGCATCCCAGAGCATTCAAGAACGGTCTATAAGACCAAGGAAGAAGCTAAAAGATTATATGACAGTCAGCCGGATCTGTGCGCCACAACAGTCAACAAGGTGTGGATGGACAAGCCTAAGCCTTCAATCAAGAAGTTGCCCAAGAGGCCTCGCCGAACGGACTTCAAAGAAGATTTTGGGGATATTGTGCTAATGCTGATCAGAATAGCTGGCAACCCGCAGGGCGCCTTCTTCGAGAGTTGGATGTATTATTTTATAGATGAGATCACCTCTGGAGTCAAAATGTTCAATTGGTCACGGATGATAAGTGACAACCTCCATGAGCAGCTGATCAACCTTGAAGAAACCAAGTCTTTTCACATGAGTTCATATGTGGTATACCTATTAGCCAGGTCATACAAATATCCAGGGTTGATCTGCAAGGGCAGAATTGGCAATGGAGAGAACGAGCTCAGGCCTTACGACTGCTATCCTCAGCTCCAGTTGAAGGAGAAGACTCACTTCAGGAGGGTACATGATGCATTCCTAATGCACATTACCAGAAAGCTTCAAGGAGGAGTGCACCAAAGGCTGAGCCATGAAGCAAAAAGTCTTATCAGCAAATATGGGTCTTGGTTCATCCAGTTCCCTAAATTTTCATATATCAGGATCCAGGGATTTACTGGAAATCCCTATAAATTGCCTATCTATCCGACTAATCGGATGATATTGCTTGAGGTTTTGAGACAATTAGAAGAGTACCAGAATATTCAGAGGCCGACCAAGAAGGCGTCCGTCACATTCCCATTCTTCATCGGGAACATGCTAGAGTACTGTCCATCAGCACAGGCGGCTGAGAGTGCAAGACTAGAGATCCAATGGTATCCTTTCACGGCATACAAGTCCAGGGTCAACTATGACCCACATCATAACATCCGGACAGTGGAAGGGAGAAAATACAAGCATAGGATGGAATTGGAGGATTTCTGGGCAAATGCTGCAGATGAGTACGAAGTCAGACGGAAAATGTGGTCCAGAATGTCCTTGGATTTCATGAGAACAATCGAGTTCTGCCGAGTGCCTGATCAGCTTCAAGATGATGGAAACCACGTCCAGCCACGCTTTGAGGAAAGCCGACCTCTCCCTCCTGTGAAATGGTCAGAGCCTGAGCACGTAGACCTAGCCACCCTAATGAGGCCAGTAACTAAGTATTCTCAATGGTGGGTTGATTACCACACCCAAGAACTGAGACAAAAAGGAATCACGCTCACATATGATCTGTTGAGCGAATCAGAGTCATATTCTTCTAATGCTGGTGCATCCCATCAAGACTTGGTCGGGATTGGAGAGAAAAGAAAAGAAATAATGCCAAGTGCTGAGCCTGTTTCCAAGAGGCATAAGGGAGAACCTTCTCGGTCAGCAGTATCCAGGAACATTGACCAGTTTGTGGCTACTATTGACGTTTCCTTGGTTGAAATGCTTGAACCTCCTGCAGTTCAAGAGGAAAATGACGAACCTATTCAACTAGATGATGAAGAGCCTGCGTCACCAACAGGCACAGAAATTTTGGGTTCAGACAATGAGATCGAAGCTCGGAACAATGACTTCGAGGAGGGAATGATTTCCGCTCTCAGGGGAGTCGTGGATGTTCCAAACGAGGATGAGGTTCAAGTAGAGGATGGCATTGAGCAGTCGACCATTCCAGACTGGCTGTTAGAAAGGATGAAAGTCCAGGTGCCTGCAGAGGCTCAACAAGAAGAAGAGGATGATACCGCCGATTTCTTGGCAAGATTAGAGCAGGTCGCAGTCAAGAAGCCCGCCAAGAAGTTCTCCACCATTCAGAGGAGCGAGACAGGCAACCGTTCCGTGCACATTGCAGTGCCTACAGTGGACAAGCCACAGGACGAGATCACTCCTCAGGAGTATGCTATAACCATTGTTGACCTTGGCCCGACCTCGAAAGGTCAAGAAGTAGAGGAGTTAGACAATTTTGTCTCGACTATCAAAGCAAGACTAGAAAAGGAAGTGGCTAAGAAGGAGTATAAGGAGGTCGAACGTCTCAAAGAATATATACAGCATTTGACCCAGCCACTTGATCGAGGCAATGCGACTGTTCCTCCTCTCCTCAATTCATCACAGGAGGTGACCAAGGAAGTCGAGCACGGAATGGTGACGGCCAGGGAAGCACAGGACTGGATGGTGGGTGAAGGCACGAAAGCTACATTGTTCATGGAGAAGTTGGCACTGGCCTATGGACGAACCTCTTCATTTCTTTCTAGATTGATGGATATGGCAGAGGTGTGGGAAGGTATCTCGGATATGCAGGAGAGGCTTATTCCAAGCCTTAGAATCTTGAAGAGCACTCCGAGAGAGGAGTTAGTTGATAAAAGGGTAATTGCTGCAGGGGCAGCATATGATTTTCATCACTGGTTTTGGGCAGTGACTATACGAGAAGAAGTCTTGGAGAAGGCAAAAGTCGATGGGCTTGGAATTGAAGAACAGGTCAGAAGGATCCAGGAGAAGATTTACATGACAACTACAGAGGTGTTCGACTGTGAGATCATCTGGGAGAATGACATGCAGTTAGAGAGATTGAAGCATAAAGTTCAAGAAACTTTCTTCTCGACCACTGGACCTTTCTTGAAACAAGACTTTGCGAGAGTGGCAAGACTCTCATCCATTCGAAAGGATTTTGAGAAGCAGGAGGCAGATTGGGAAGGTACTTTTGCTAGATGTGCTGAGAAGTTGGACGGACTTGAATTCCGGATCAGCATGTTGCCACCTGTCACGATGGACGAGGTCATTGCAGTAGTGTCCAGACTCGCCAAGCACAATGCTATTCAGATGGATAAGGACGCCTCTCCTAGATTATAGCTGGAACTGCCACTTTTCTGATTGATTTCTAGTTGATAACTCTTGTTATTTTGGGAAACCCTAATTAGGGTTTGGTTGTAATAATCTTGGCCGTTAATCTTGTTTTAATCTCGGCCCTTCGTTTCATTTTTGAGGCTCTATATAAACTGATGCTCTCTCATTTTCATTTGTGTGGAGACAAAATATGAAATTGTCGCATTGAGACTATTTTGAATGATAAAAGCTCTTGAGCATGATTTGCCTTGAATAACTTCTTATTGTTAAATAGTAAGCGAGGTTGCATATTATCTTCCGCCATAGATTAGAGTTAAAGTTAGATTAAGTAGAATTTGCTTTGAAAGTTGTTAATTGAATGAGAGATTGATCGTATTGACTCAATGGTGAAGTGTAGCTCATACTTTTTTCGAATGGATGATTTGCATTCGATTTGTAAAGTTAGCCTGAGCTCTTAATTGTGGAAACTTAACTTCAGCCTCATTCGAGGTTTGAAAATTATTATCACAACCCCCTTGAAGATTGCACCCATTTTGCGTATGTTGTCCTGCAGGAGGCGAAACAAAGTGTGGTTTATTCCCTTCACCGAGTCTTTACTGTCTCTTGAGTTCT
This sequence comes from Sequoia sempervirens, assembly GCA_007258455.2. Taxonomy (NCBI): domain Eukaryota; kingdom Viridiplantae; phylum Streptophyta; class Pinopsida; order Cupressales; family Cupressaceae; genus Sequoia; species Sequoia sempervirens. Next base: position 13,123 of record VDFB02109938.1, read on the forward strand.
TAGGCTTAGACTAGATTCTCTGAACCCTTGTCTTTTTGCCATTTTTTTGAGATCCATTGAAAGTCCTAATTGAAATCCTTTAACGATAAATTTCCTAAGTCCTGAACTTGCAAAGATTTTACGTAAGTCCCCTTGTTCATTACCAGCAAATCACAACGGCCATTGAGCTTATCCACACGTTGAGACCCGACTAAAGAAACCTTGGAATCGCCATATGATCTTCTCGCAATCTTAGCATACGCGGTGGTTTTTCAAGAGAGGATAGAGTGTCTTTGGGGCATTTTATTCTGATGTTTGGTGTGTCATAAAACACGCATCAACACAGTCATAGTTGCTGCAGACCAGAATACTACGATTTTGTTCATAGCACTTCAAGGAAAGAGCGATTTCTCATGGGAACATAGGCGCTACCTTCTTAAGAGCATGGCGATGAAGGTTGGCATTTAGAAGCGGAGTTTCATGATTCCCTTTATTTATTTCATCAGTTTAGTCCAGAACAGGGGCGTCACCATCAAGTATTATTTTGGGTTCATTTCCAAAGGGAGACTACAAGATTCCAATCAATATTAGAGACAATCAGTATCAGGTTCTTTGTCATTCATTTGAGCATTTATTTATGCCCATTGCATTGTCATTTTTAGATGCATAAGTTGCAGCTGTAGCTAATCATTGTACTTAGACTTATCATTTCAGACTTGGCCTTGTTGATGCATCATTCATATTTGCCAAAGAGTCTTGGATAATTCATGCTACATTGTATATGGATTGCAAATTGAATAAGAGAGCTGCAAGTTGGAGTCACATAGTTGCTTAAATATTCATTCAGAGTAGTGCATTAGCATGCATGCCAATTGTTTGTCAAAATTACCAGTTGGCTGTAGGTGGATATTTAACAAGTAGAAATCATATATGAACATCCTTAATGATCATAATTAGTCATTAATGCATTTAGACATTAGCCCTAGCATTGCAGCATTGAAATTACAAGCTTTTTGAACACTTTAAAGTCATTTTTAAGCAAGCATATCAGACTGTAACATCAGACCAGCAAGCTGGGAGATTGTATGTGAATTGTTTGACGAATTTCCTTGAGCCTTCAATCAGCACTTTAAGGTCAGATTTGAGCAGGCTCATTACAGTGTAGACATGGATTTGCAATCCATCATGCCAAATCTCTTAAGTATATCAATGGTGTACTTTCCTTGACTTAGAATCATCTCATCTGGTTTCTGCTAGACTTCTAATCCAAGGAAGTAATGCATGAGCCCAAGGTCCTTCATCTCAAATTCCGAAGTCAACTCCTTCTTACACTCAAGAATCAGGTGATCTTCTCCAGTAAGGATCAGATCGTCAACATATAAAACCAAAATTAATGCATCACCATTGATTACCTTGAAGTAGAGATTTGAATCAACATTATTCTTCAAGAAGCCCAAACTTGACAGGTACCGATCAATCCTTTCGTACCATGCACGAGGAGCCTGTTTAAGACCATACAAGGCCTTCTTCAATTTGCAAACATGTGACTCCTTCCCATGAACCTTAAATCCATCAGGTTGCTCTATATAAACTTCTTCCTCAATCACTCCATTGAGAAAGGCTGTCTTCACGTCCATCTGGTGAATCTTCCATCCTCTAGATGCGGCAATAGCAATGATGGTTCTGACAGAAGTATACCGAGCAACAGGAGCAAATGTTTCTTCATAATCAACTCCCTCTTTCTGAGAAAACCCACGAGCCACAAATCTTGCCTTGTACTTCTCTATGCTTCCATCTGCAGCATGCTTAATCTTGAATAGCCATTTAGAAGATACCATAGACTTGCCCTCGGGTCTAGGAACAATATCCCAGACATCATTTTTTAAGAATTGATTGATACTCCTCTATCATAGCATCTCTCCAAACTTGAATATAGATGCTTCCTCAACATAGGTAGGCTTGGATTCTATAATCCAACTCATCAAGGCAACATAACTGGAGAACTTATGTGGCCTTTTGCTTTCTCTGAATGTGTCTCTAGGAGCTGCAAAACTTTCAGCCTCATGCATAGTACACATGGCCCATAGAGGTCTCTTTCTCCCAATAACAATGTCAGTAGGTCCATCAGTAGGTTCCAAGGGTTCAACAGGATCAATATCTTCTTTTGGTTTTGAAGTCTCCCTCTGAATCTCAGGAGTATGGTCAACTTCCATATTCTGAGGAGACTCTTCATTATCAATCTCCATATGAATCCCCCTAGATCTTTTGAATGCAACATCTTCTTCGAATGTGACATCCCTACTGATCTCGATCATCTTCTGACCTGGAATGTAAATTCTGTAGGCTTTTGATGTCTCACTGTAGCCCACAAATATTCCCTTCTTGCCAGAAGGCTCCAACTTGGTTCTCTTTTCCTTGGGAACATGAATATAGACAGGACATCCAAAGATCCTCAAGTGACTGACTTCAGACTTCTTGCCTGTAAAGGCTTCTTTTGGAGTCATATTCTCCAAGATCTTATGAGGACTTCTATTCTGAACATACACAGCCGTCCTGGAAGCTTCTGCCCATAGGAAGGTTTGCAAATCTTGATCATGGTTCATGGCCTTTGCTGCTTCCACGATCGTTCTGTTCTTTCTTTTTGCAACACCGTTTTGTTGAGGATTATAGGGAACACAGAACTCCCTCTTAATCCGTGCATCAATACAAAAATTCCGAAAACTACCAGAGGTGTATTCTCTACCATTGTCAGATTTGAGGACTTTAATTCTTTTACCAGAAAGATTTTCTACCAAGGCTTTAAACTCTTTAAACCTATCCAACACTTCCTCAGACTCTTTAGATTTCAAAAGATAAATCCAAGTCTTCCTAGAGTGATCATCAATGAAAAAAACATAATACAAGAAACCACTCGAAGAAGGAACAGACATAGGTCCACATAAATCAGAATGAATAAGGTCTAAAATACACTTAGATCTATTTTCTCTACTATGAAAAGGGGCTTTTATATTCTTACCCAATGCGCAGCCCTTGCAAGTACCTTCGTGCTCCTGGTTGAACTTGGGAAGACCTGATACCATCTTCTCCATGATAGGTAAGGCTCGGAAGTGTAAGTGAGCCAATCTCCGATGCCAAAGATCGCAAAGACTTGAAGAGTCATGAACCAGAGCTTGTAACGAACGTGTGCAGACCTTGTAAAGGTTTTCATGTCTAACTCCAATTACTTGAGCATTCTTGAAGCTAGAGTTCTCCATCCACACTAGAACTTTGCCTTTGGAGAAGGCAACTTGATATCCTTTATCTTCCAAAGCTGAAATAGAAATAAGATTGCGCTTGATTCCAGGAACATAAAGAACATTACCCAATTGAAGTGATATTCCGGAATCCAGATGAAGTGTAGAGGTCCCAATTCCTTTCACGGAGTAGCTAGCATCATCTCCAATGATGACTTGTTCAGAAGACTCCTTTTCCACCAAACTTGATAAGTGCTCCTTAAAGCCGGTGATGTGACGTGAAGCACCACTGTCGATTATCCAAGTGTTGGCGTCGGAAGGTACACTGCTTGATAATGCCGAATAGAACAAATATTCACTTGAATCCTTTTGCGGAGAGGTATCATCAACATCCGCAACGGTAACTTGTAGCTCAGGTCTAGTTGGACAATACTTGGCGAAGTGCCGAAACTTATCACACCTAGAACATTGAATCTTGGACATATCCCTCTTCTTCTTGAATGGAGGTGCATCATCATTTCCCTTGTCATGATTCCTTTTGAAGAATCCTTTCCTTCCATCTTTTCCTTTCTTCTTTGAAGCATGGGAGGCGAGAACATGAATGTCTTCATTCTTTGAACTTTGGCCAACGCCTCTTGCCACCAACCTTGATTCCTCTTGAATGCAATCTAATCTTAGGCGATCAAACTTAGGCAATTTCAATTTTGCACTGATTCCCTGAATGTAAGATTCCCAAGACAAAGGTAGACCATTGAGAGCAAGCATAGTCAAGTCTTTGTCATCAACCATATGCCCTATTGTCGAGAGCTGATCTCAAATCTGCAATCCTCATAAAGTATGCAATCACTGTTTCACCTTTCGCCATCTTCACATGATGAAGTTGTTGCTTTAGTGCAAGTGCTCGACTGGTATTGTTGATTTTGTACATCTTTTCCAAGGTCTTGAGCATATCTCTCGCTGTCTTCAATTTAGAGATGATAGGAACAATGTGATCCTTGACGGAATCAACCAATATCTTCATTGCTTTAATATCTTTCTTCACCCATTGTAACTTCGCTTCTTCCTCCTTAGGTTTAGAAACGCTAGACTCTATGAACTCACCCAAGTCATTTTCACGCAAGGTGAGCATGATCCTAAATCACCATGAAGTGAAGTTAGATGCACCCTCAAGTCTATCCTCGATCTTCAACCCGTTCACCATCTTGACTAATGTAGATAGATGAATAACTAGGTATTGCTGATTATGAATAATCTGATCACGATCCTCTCAGACCTGCTCTGATACCATGTAAATTTTATGATCAGATTTAATGCACAGAAAATTAATTAAAAAATCAGACAATAACACAGCAGATACCCTGGGAAAACCCTCCTCTTGAGGGAGAAAAACCCAGCAACAAAGATCACTCTTATATATATAAATGGCAACAACAAATCTCTTTACAATGAGGCCAATTTCAAGGCCAATCTTCAACACCTAACACAGATGTACTAACTGATAATAATCTGCACTTTAATTCTGCCCTTGAATAGATTCACAACCTGCTCTTTAGGATATTCGCTGAATGACAAATAGAAGAAAGTGACCTTGTATATATACAAATGTGAGAGAGGTCACACCTCTTCATGTGCAAGGTCGGCCAAGATACAAAATAATATAATTACAAATAATAAATATAATTTATAAGAAAAGTCGGCCCCAAGAGAAATTATATTGTTGCCAAGAGAAGCGCCCATTCTTATTAAATGACACATATAAATAAATAGCCGATAGGCTACATTTATTTATGTCTTCACTTGTGGCTGGAAGGACGAACCTGAAGCTGTTATAACATTAACAGCAACAACCCCTATATATCTTTAGGATGAGTCATAATCTAGATATGGCATTTCTGCCCAAGAACTTGGCAATCAGAAAGTGGAAAGGAAAGTTGTTTAGCAATTTCCATTTGGTTGAGCTAACAAGATTTAAAAAAAATAAAATTAAGGGTGATTATTACAACTTCTTTGGATTGATATTGTATTGTCTTCAATTATGAGATCAGTCTAGATTTTGAATGGATTGCAAATGATGGTGTCCTTGACAATGATGATTGTGATCTCCTTAAGGATTGCAACTATGGTAGTGATGTGATTGAATGACTTAAGAGAGGCATTGACCTAAGAGCTCATCATTAGGACCTATCGCCTTCTAGTGAGTTCTCTTCGTAGCAACAAGAGTCATTGGCTATGCTTGATTTTTTTGAACTTTTTACTTAGTTTGTAGGTTGACTTTGTACTATCTAGATTGTAATTGAAAATTTTCATTAGCCTCTCGATATTATTTATCACTATAAAGTATGCATTATGCAATGCACTGGAATCAGTGATATGAACATAAATGACATAAATTTATATTAACTGATGTGCTAAAATTTCATTTTTATGTCTAAGGGGTTGAGCTTAATTGTTAAAGATAATGGATTCTTAGTGTGGAGACCCAAGTTCACATCCCCATAGGGATATCTAATGTGGAATTCAAAGTCATGACTCTTGGTCTTCCATAGTTGGCTTCAAATGTGGATGTGGTTTCTAAAGAAAGTGGATTTCTAAGTAGTGACTTGTGGTGTTCCGTAGGTGATTTCTAGTGTGTTTGCTCATAAAGAGCTTGTATTAGTCTCGACTTTCTACTAAGAGCTCACTAGAGCTTGTATTAGTCTCATGTTGATGTTCGTATGAGCAGAATATTTGTAAAGAATATTTAATATATTAAAGAAAGAAGCAAATCTCATAATTTTTATTTTCTCTTTTTTTTCTCTATGCTATTGACATGCCTTTATAATTCAAAAACAGTAGGTTTTTCTCCATTTTTCTGGTGTTTTTCTTTTAATCTTATTTTTTCTATCTAAATCTTTGATTTTTTGAAAAAATCTTATAATTCTGGTTTGCCTTCTTTTATCCATTAGATTTTTTCTGCTGTTGCTGGGAGAAGCTCTAATCAACCGTGAGATTGCATGTTTTCTCCATGTATTCAGTCATGTAAATTCTTTCAAGAGCATCCTCAATATTAAACAAATAAGAGGCAAGAGCCTTGGCTAATTCTGTCTTTCCAACTGTATTTGGATTCATGATCATGAAACTGACAATAGGGAGGTTAGGATCATAAAGACCGGCCCAAGATCGCTGGATCACTTCTGCAACTGCTTTAACAGGTGGATCTTGACCAATAACCTGCTTATGCATTTCCTTTTCAGCAGCCTCAAGCTGTCTTTGTAGTGAAATAGACTGCCATATTTTAGTTCAGCTGCTTGTTTTGGATCACAAACATGCTGTCCCCAAAATCTGGGAAA
>VDFB02109939.1:0-79590 GCA_007258455.2 Sequoia sempervirens
TCTATTCTAAGACACCACTTCTACATTACTCCATCAAACATGTCCACTACCCAGAATATGTTGTGTTACTTCTTCCTATCTAATGCACTGCCTCATTGAACACATCATGCCCATTCCTTCTTTCAACATGCACCACAAGCCCAATCCAACATCCTTTGTGCCTACTACTCATCTATGAAGCCTCTACAATCCATTTCACCAACATATATACACATTGACTTGACTCTTCTCAAACACTAAGTTCATATTTGTCTCTAGAGATATCCCAATGTCATCCCCTTGTCACATCTAATTGAAAAGTTTCCACACCCATGTGACTCAGCCATATCTTGGTTTTATTCTCCTTAGACCTAAATTTCCACTCGATTTCACCTCAAATCCATGATTTTTTAACATGATCCTACTCTCTAAATGTTGTGTCCCATCTTGTGAGCACACAAGTCCTCTATTTCTTCCAAACTACACCCTCTTGGACACAACCTTCTCCTTTCTATGGCATCCACACCTTATCACAATATCTATCAACTTCTTATGACTCCCCATTTTTAGGTTGGTGCATGGAAGGAATTGAAGGGGTTCAAGTTGGTACACACATCAGAAAGAAAAAGGGACTTCCATGGAGTGATAAGGTTGACAAGTCACATGGGGTCTAGAATCAATGCAAGGCATTGGGGGTGTACCATGGTACTTGGGTGAAAAAAGTGGTGCAAGGTTGACAAGGAGTCTAGTTTTGGGACCTAGCCATTTCAATTTCTAGATCAGAGACGAATGGTGTTTAAGGGTGTCGAGTAGGTCTAGTTGGGGACATGAGGGTCAAGGAGTAGTTATAGGCATGCCAAGGGCATGCAAGATGAAAAGGGGGTCATGAAGTCTTGTCAACCCAAGTAAGGGAGCAAATCGTTGAGGAGTAGGTCAAAGTATTAGAGCTAGGATCTTACAGGGACTTGGGGGAAGTCTACCAATATGGGTATGTTGGAAGCTTGGAGAAAGGGTGCTAGGAGAGTATGTCGAGTGGAAGAGTGGAAGGACCCAGGGTTGATTGTTGAGTTGGGATTTGACTTGAAGTTCTATTGGAGCAAGAGATGGTCTGGTGGGTAGTCCCAGTCTTATGGGGGACATAAGGGAATTATTTTGAAGTACCATGGAAGACTATACAAGGGTGGAACAACAATCCAAGTAAGTGGAATATCAAGAGTTTTATGGGAATGGTGTTGAGCAGTGTCAAGGGCATGGAGTTGAGGATTTTTGGGGGCATGGAGTTGATTTGAGAGATTTACTATGTTTTAATGGTGTAATACACAAGATATAGGGTGAAATGAAACTTTATTGATTTGACTCAGTAATTAGATGATTTTACAATTGGATATATGTCACTTATTATTACATTGATCTCCTAGAACTCTATATTGAATACCATCCGTTGGTTCATAGTGACTCTATGAGTTTTGACCAATGAACTCAACCTCTATCTTCAATGTAACTCTTCATGTACCTTCTTAACCTAGAACACCTTACTCAATTAGTATTTTCTTGAAAATTGGTTCACCCCAATCCCACAATTGGGCTTCAATGGAATCTTACCCCTCCTTGATCTAGGTTTGCTCCTGTGACACCAAGTCATGATAATTCCTCTGTGTGTTGCACTTGCTTGACCTCTACTTTTATGTGCTTGATCATAAGAATTCTAATTGGAACTCTTTGAGCTAGTCTCAATATTTCCCTTCGCCTAGTGGGAAGTAAATTAATCATCAAACTCCACTCTTGTGTTGGTGATAGGGTACCCTTCTACCCCCTATATAAGTTATTTTTCTAATTCCTAAGATGTTGTAGGTTGGGACGAGCACTGGGTTCACAATCCCAATGTTTGACTTACCAACTACAACATAACTCATCCTAGAAATAATCATAACTCTAGAGTATCCTTGGAGTTTTCACTGAGTTCCATCCCCAAATCTAGTTTTCTATTCCCACATAACACTCCTTGAGTTCTAGTTTTGAGCCTACTCCTAGCGTAGATCAACCCTCAACCTCAATATCTAAGTTTCCCTTCAACTTTATTTCCTACTCATGACTATTGGAACTCATAATAGTATCACTTGGCCACTCCATGGAACAAGCTCCTCACTCCACCTCTACTTCATCCTAGATAGTGGACTCATTCGTTTGCATATTGGAGTGGCCAGCTACCCCTAGCTTGACTTCTATAACCCTTTACATATTTGGAATTATGGTGTATGCTTCTAAGTCTAACTTATAATTTGAGGTGCTCTAAGTTCCTACTCAACTCCAACCTATGTGCTTTACTTGGATTCCTCTATTTTGGGCATGACTATCCTAACAACCCAATACCACTTCTCAATTTTGGGCATTGACCACACATCTTAATTTCTCTACTATTATCACTATTTGAGCATCAACTATGATTACTCATATCCCACCTACCTTAGTCAACTTGTTCAACCTCACTTTCAAAGCCATTCAACCCCTATACTGAACTCAACCTTATCCTTAAGCCATTAAGTTCTCTACTCAACCACGGACTCACCTTGATGTTCCTTACAACTCATACTTGGAATTTCTAGAACACATACATTTATATAATCTCCCCCATTCAAACTAGGTATTGCCCTCGATGTTGGCATTGAAATCTTAGACCTCAACATGGAGCTCCAAATTTTTTGAAGTTAGAGGGCATGGGGTGTATTTTACAAGAAATCCAATAATTTTTCTTCAAATTTCCACAAAATCTCATCCTTCTTCCAAGTCACATCACTCCTTGACTGACCCTACTAATGTACTAAGAACTCCTTACATTTTTGGTTTCCAAACCCATGCTCCTTCACTGCCAAGATCTCCTCAACATCCAACCCTGGTCTATCTAGTACATTGGTTCATCCTCTTGTCAGGATGTTCCTCACCATGTCCTTGTCTTTTACAACTGGATGGAGCATTCTCACATGGAATGCATTGTGTACTTGCATGTGGGCAGGAAACTTCAATTTGTAATCCATCTTTCCAACCTTGTCAACAACTTTGTAAGGTTCATCAATCTTTCGAGTTAGTGAGGTACTTAACCCTTTCAAGGGCTTGAACTAAATAGTATCTAACTTCAGAAAGGCCATATTTCCCACCTTAAATTCAATGGCCCACATTCTCAAGTCTACATACTTTTTTATCCTCTCTATAACCTTCATCAAAAGATGTCGAGCTATATCCACTTTGTCTTACCACTCCATTATTCTATCAACTACATTGGGGGACTCTCCCATGTACCCACTTAGAATAGTGTGAGGAGTTAGGGGTGGCTTCCAAATCACCAACTGAAAAGATGAGTGTTGGCTTGATGATGACTTCTAGGGATTGTAACTAAACTAGGTTGAGTCCAAAAGATTCATCTAATTTGTCTGATTGAATAATTCAAAGTACCTCAAGTATTCCTCCAAAATCCCATTGATTCACTCAGCATGATCACCAATCTTTGGATGATGGATAGTCAACATGAGTAGCTTGGTACTCATTACCTTGAACAATTCCATCTAGAATTTTTTGGTGAAGTAGGTGTCCCTGTCATTGATTATACTCAAGGGCACACCCCAACACTTGACTATATTACTATAGAAGTAGATCTACAACTTCCTTTGCTTTGCATGGTGCCTTTCATGGAAGAAATATTGCATACTTTGAGAACCTATCCATGAATACCATGATGATTGAGTACCCATTCACTTCCACCAAGCTAGTGATGAAGTTCATACTTACACTAGCCCAAAGCCTCATGGGAACAAGTAAAGTTTTCAATAGCCTTCTTGATGGATTGTTCACTATCCTGGTGTAGATTGATTAGACCTTCTTGAGGACCAAATGAGGATCAAACTCCTTGAGTGACATATATTATTAAATGAGGTTAGCTTCCTCGGGGTGATAATTATGCAAGGAAAAATGGGTGCAAGACACAAGGCTTATCCCCTAAGTCCTACAATAGACAATAGGATGACAAGGTATTGGATAAATATTTCTATTTCATGGGATAGTACCTTGATACATTGTCAGGATACACATTTGAAAGCAAGGTGTGGAATTTTACAATGTTATTGTTAGGGAGTGTGAAGATTTGATGGAAAGAAAAGGAGGACTTGAAGGTTGGGCTTATGGTGGTGAAACTTGATAATTGGGATGAGATGTAGGAAGTTCTCCGAGAGAAGTTCAAATTGGAGAAATCAGCTTGGATTGCTAGGTCAAAGTTATTGAATATGAAGTAGACATGAAGTATTTATGAGTACATCAATACCTTCACAACCTTGATGTTAGAAATCAAGGACTTTTAAGAGGCCGACAAACTATTCCAGTCCATGCAAGGATTTTCTCCTTGGGCTCAATGGCAGCTCCATAGGAAAAATGTGAGGATGCTCTCCATGAAAGTGGTTGCTACCAATAGGTTATTGGAATTTAAGTATGATGGCCCCAAGGATCATGCAAGGGGGAAAGTTCACATCAAGATAAGAATATGGAGCTATCATCGAAGGATGATGGTAAATTCAAAGGAAAGCTTGGGAATTCAACCAATACCAAGGGTAGTGTAAACCAAAAGGCTCCAATTAAAGGATTTACAAGAGGATGATTGAAGGGAGGTGAGTATAAGATCACCCATAAGAAGATTAATGTGTGCTTTTTTGTGTGGGATTAGATTTCATTGGGCTCGAGACTATCCTTAGCACCAAAGGTTAAACTCAATGTCATAGTTTTTAGTGCAACAAGATCAGTTGACATCTTCCATGGGTGTGATCCAAGCACTCGGTGTTTTGAATGCACATATACCTCTTAGGAGTGTATCATCTACACCATCAAATAGTCATAGGCTTATTTTTATGGAAGTGTAGCTCAACAATAATATGACACTTGGGTTAGTCAACCCCAAGGCAAAGCACAACTATGTCGCAAAAAAGAGGGCTATAGATTTTGGTATGAATCTCTAAGATAGGATGATGATCTCATTCAAGGTAGAACTCTACACCGAAGAAGGTAATGGAAGGGGTCAAGGATGCTCCAAAAATTATAGGCATGTGGCAGGGACTCATGGACTTTATGATGATAAAAATTGATGATTTTGAGCTCATTCTTAGTTAGAAGTTCTTAAAACTTGGAAAAGTAATAATCATCCCACACTTTAAATTGTTGATTTTCATGTAACCAATGCAAATGGGTATGGTGAAGACAAAAAACAAGTGACAAAGTGGGAAGGCTCAAGTGGTTTCAACACTCAATATGAAGAGGGTAATTAAGAAGCATGAGAAGGAGACCATGTTCTTGGCCACAATTCTTGGCGGATGGGATGAAGTCAAGGATTCTTGGGGCCCCCATCCCTCATGAAGTGGATGAGATCATCCTTGAGTTTGAAGATCGTATTATAGAGAAGCTCCCAGAAAGGCTATCACCTTGTCAAGTTTTAGACAACTGAATTAAGATGATACCTAGAGCTAGGTGTTCAACATAAGCACCTTATATGTTATCATGGTTGAATATGGTAAAGTTAAAAAGGAAAATCAAGCAGCTACTAGAATCGAGGTATATCAAGTCATCATGTTCTCCCTATGGCCCTCTTGTGTTGTTATAGAAGAAGAGGGATGGATCTGTAAGGTTGTGTGTCAATTTTCAAGCCTTGAACAAGCTTACCATAAAAATAAGTATCCTCTACCCTTTATTGTAGATTGTTTTGACCACCTGTTAAGGGCAAGGGTGTTCAATAAGATAGACTTGAAGAAAGAGAAATACTAGGTTAGGATTGTGTCTGGAGATGTGGACAAGGTTGCATGTGTGACCTAATATGGGTCTTAAGATTTCACAATCATGTTGTTTGGGATTTGCAACACCCCAACAACATTTTACACTCTAAAAAATGATGTATTTTTGACCTTTGATGGACAAGTTAGTGGTAGTGTGCTTGGATGACATCTTGTATACAACAAGAACATGTAAGAACACAAGCTAAACTTGGTAGAAGTATTTGTGCTAATTCAGGAGCACAAGTTGTTAATCAAGATGGAGAAATTCTTCTTTTCTCAAGAGGTAGCCCATTTTCTTGGACACATTGTGAAAAAAAGTTTATTTCACCTCAATCCAAAAAAAATGATGGTCATAGCAGACTAAGAGCCACTTAGGGATGTAAATGTGGTGAGGCAGTTTTTGGGCTTGGTAAACTACTATAGGTTCACAGAGTGTTACTCAAGGTTGGAAAATCCCATGATGGACTTACAAAGAATGGATCAACAATGGAACTAGTCGATTAGGTGTCAAGAATCATTTGAGTCACTCAAGGAGAAGCTCACCAGAGTGCCAAATTGGACCTACTCAATTTCACTAGGTCATTTGAAGTCCAAAGTGATGCATTAGACCTTTCTAATTGAAGAGTGCTCATGAAAGATGGGTATCTATTGGAATTCAAGTTAAGTAATTTAAAGGATCACGATAAGAACTACATTGTGCACAAGAATGAAATGACTAGGATCACCCATTTCCTTCAAAAAAGAACACACTACTTGTTGGATATTTTGATCGTAGTAAAGACTGACAATATCTCTTCAACATAAGTTTCAAGAGCTAGGCCAAGATAACTCCAAAGTAGGTGAGATGTCAAGATTTTATGTAAAATTTCAACATTGATATCCTTTACAACCTAGGTAAGAAAAATGTTGTAGCAAATACATTGAGCAGGAAGGGGACATTTTTTAGCAATGGATGGAGAGTTACAAGTGAGCAAGCCAAGGGTGAGCAAGATTGAGTTGACTCTAGAGGTTGTGGACACCATAAAACATGTATTAGAGATGGATCCCCATGCTAATTGATGATGAAAAAAGTTAAGGACAAGTGCACAAGGAAGTTTAAGGTCTGAGATAATATGTTGAAGTTTACCATAGATTGTATGTTCCTAAGTCGGGGAACTTGTGATGTGAACTTTCTCATGAGTACCATGACAACATATGGGCTCGACACCTTGGCCAAAATAGAACCCTCATGCTTCTAAAAACAGGATTTTACTAGCCAATAATGAGGAGGGATGCAAAAAGGTTTGTGAGAACTTAACTTATTTATCAGCAAGATAAGGTAGTGAACCAACCATCAGATAATCTATTGCAACCTCTAACTATTATTGTGAGGCTATGGGCTAGTGTAAGCATGGAATTCATCACTAGCTTGTTGGAAGTGGATTGGTACTCAAGTAGTATGGTAGTTGTGGACATGTTCTCAAAGTATGCAAAATTTGTGTCATGTAAGAAACCATGTAGAGTAGAGGATGTTGTAGAATACTTCTACAGGAATGTAGTCAAGTGTTGGGGTATGTCCTTAAGTATAATCAATGACGAGGATGCTCACTTCACTAAGAAATTTTGGAAAAAATTATTCAAGGAAATGGGCACCAAGCTACTCATATTGACCAGCCACCATTCAAAGAACGATAATCAAACCAATTGGATTTATGGGATTTTGGAGGACCACCTAGGGAAATTTGTGTTGGCTGATCAAATAAATTGGTAAAATATATTGGACTCAACCCAGTTTAATTACAATCTCCAAAATTCATCATTGATTCAACACTTTCCTTTTGATTTGGCGACTGGGAAACAACTCTTGACTCCTCAAATCATTTTAAGTGGGTACATGGGATAGTGCCCCATTTTAGTTGATAGACTAAAGGAGTGACAAGACTGAGTGGATATAGCTCAGAACCATTTGACAAAGGTTATATGGATTAAATGAAAAGGTATAAGGACTGGAATAAGAGGGTCATGGAATTTAAGATTGGAGACAATGCATTTCTCAAGTTAGATCCTATTAGTTTTAGGCCCTTGAAAGGGTTAAGCACCTCATTGAATAGAAGGTTTGATGCACCTTATGAAGTTGTCGACAAGGTCAAAAAGGTGAAGTACAAATTGAATTTTCCTTCCCACATGCGAGTACATAATTTATTCCATGTTTGCATGCTCCTTCTAGTTGTAAAAGACAAGGATGACATAGTCAGTAACATATTGACAAGAGGATCACCAATGTACTAGGAAGACTAGGGTTGAATGTTGAGGAGATCTTGGCAGTGAAGGAGTTTAGTTTTGGAAATCAAAAATGGAAGGATTTCTTGGTACAATAACAAGGTTAGTCAAGGAGTGACATGATTTGGGAGAAGGATAAGAGCTTTTTTTAATTTAGAGACAAATTGCTAGAATTCTTAGAAAAGAACTCAACACCCCATGCACTTTAAGTTCAGCAAAGTCAGAGCTTCATGTCGAGGTCTGGGATCTCTATGTCGACATTCAAGGGATTGCCTAGTTTGACAGGGGAGATTATAGGGGTGTATGTGTTCTCAAATGGTTGAGTTCAAGTTCTAAGGAAAATTGAGGTGAGTCTGCAATTGAATGGAGAAATCATCAGCCTAAGGGTAAGGTCAGTTTGGTACATGGGTTAAATGGCTTTGAAAGTGAGGTTAACTAGGTTGACCAAAGTAGTTGGGATACTAGTAATTTTGGTCAATTCACAAACAATGATATAGGTAGAGACACCATGATGTGTGGTTGATGCCAAAAATATGGGAGTGGCACTAGGTTGTTGGGATAACCATGTTCAAAATAGGGGAATACGCATAGAGCATGGAGTCAAGTAAGGACTCAAAGTTTAAAGGTTGGAGCTTAGTAGGAACTTTGAGCACCTAGATCCAAAGTTAGACTCAATAGTCTGAACTGTAATGCCAAAGTCACAAAGGGTTATGAAATGAAAGATGGGGGTATATCTCCAATCTAATATGCAAAGGAGTAAGTCCACTATAGAGGAAAAAATAAATATGGAGTGAGGAGCTTATTACATGGAGTGGCCCAGTAGTACCATTATGAGTTCTAATAATCATGATTTGAAACCTAAGTTATAAGCCAACTTGAATATTAAGGTCAAGGGTTGAGTTGTGCTAAGAGCAGGCTCAGAATTGGAACTCAAGGAGCACTACGAGGGAAGATCAAACAATATTTTGGGTGGAACTCGATGAAGACCCCAAGGGTACCCCAAATTCATGACAATTTCTAGGATGACTTATGTGGTAGTTGTTAAGTCAAGAATTGGAGTCACGAACCTAGTGCTCTTCCCAACCTACAACATCTTAAGAATCAAACAAATAGCTTATATAGGGGGGAGAAGAGTACCCTGCCACCAACTCAACAATTGATGTTTGAAGAGTAATCGAATTCCCACTAGGCAAAGGAACATATCAAAACCAACTTAGAGAGTTACAATTAGCATTCTAGTGATCAAGCATAGCAAATAAAAGTCCAAGCAAGTGCATGGTAAAGGAATAATCATAACTTGGTGTCTGAGGAGTGGGCATGGGTCAGAGAAGGGTAAAATGCCACTAAATCCCAATTATGGGATTGGGGTGCACCACTTTTCAAGTGAGTACCAAAGGAGCAAGGTGTTCTAGGTTTAGAATATAAGTGAAGAGTTACATCAAGGAAAAGGGCCAACTTCACTAGTCATAACTCAGAGATCCATTGTGAACCAAGGGTGGGTATTCAATATAGACTTTTGGGATTTCAGTGTAACAAGGAGTGATATAGATCCAATTATAAAACATGACAAGTGTTGAGTTGATTCAACAAAGCTACATTTCACCCTATATATTGTGTAATACACCACTAAAACACAATAAAGATCTCAACTCATCTCCATGCCCTTGGCACTCCTCACTCTATGCCCCAAATACTCCTCAACTCCATGCCCCCAATACTCCTCAACAACATACCCTTGAAACTCCTCTTGGTCCACTTACTTGGGCTATTTTTGCATCCTTATACACTTACACTCCAATATTTTTCTCTTGTGGTTCCCATAAGACTTGGACTACTCACCTAGCCATCTCTTGGTCCAATGGAACTCCAAGTCTAATCCTAACTCAACACTCCATCATGGTTACTTCTGTTGAAGTTGTGAAATCCAACCTCATAGACCCTAAAGATCACCTGCATGCAAATAACCTATCACAGAAAGAAGACATTCGAGACAAAAGGCAAAGGTGCTTTGAAAGCTGAAAATGTATTAATTAGAGAGAGAGAGATAAAATACAATGATCAATCCTTATAAAATGAGATTGTGCAACCCTAAATAAACCCTAAAGGTAGACATTTAATAATTAATATAATTATTAAATGTCACAATATGCAAACTAAAGTGAAATCTTAAGAGAGGAATAAAGGTAACTTAATTAACATAATTAAGTTAAAACCTTTACTCTAACACCCCCCTTAAGATGAGCAAGAGTGCACCTACAAACATGTGCAAGAAATCAAAGGTAACTACAATGCATGAAATCAAACAAGGGTCCTAACAACTAGGCTTGATCAGGTACCCGAATACAACCAAATCTCTATAAAGTGGAGAAAGGGAGTTGAAAACCTCATGGGAACAAAACTCCCCCCCAAAAGAGAAAAGAAAAGAATGAAATGCACTAATGAAAGAAGGATAGGAGGTGGATTATATGATACCCCCCATAGATAGCTTCTATCATATAAGTACATATGCAATGGTCTCCATAGGAGAGATATAAAGAGACAAGAAGGGCCCCCCACAATGAAGAAACTCATGTCGCAATGGTAGATGCCTAATGTAGAATCCAAAAGGAGATCCTTAAGTGGTAGATAATATTCCTCCCCTTGGGAAGAAATGGATCCAAAGGATGATGTTGAAGAAACCCTGTGAAGAGTGATGAACCAATCTATCTCAAGATGTGTTCCATGATAGGATGTTGAAGAATCTCTCTGTCTAAACTGAAACAAATGATGCCAAATCCAAATTGATGTGGAGAATCCTGAAATGCAACCTCTAAATGCATGGATAATGGTGGGTGTACAGTGATAACCTAATTTTCAAGGTAGAGGAGATGAATGTCCTCAAAATAATCCTCAAGATCTGCAATGTGAGACTCAACAAACAAGAATTTGTCTGCAAGATAAGAATCCCATGATGTAGCAGATAATGAATGACCAAGATGGTCATGATGTTGAACTGAATCCATAGGGGCCAATGTGGTGATACTGATGTCATCAGGAACAATGGATGATACATGTATAATCTCAATCTGAAGAGTAGGAACTATGAGACAAGCCTCTGATCCATCGGAACATGCAAGGTTGTCTAAATACTCAAGCTCCTCTAAAGTATCATGATCAAAGGGTGTATTATCTCTCCAAGAAATGGGTAAGTGACAATCTAAAGTAGGATCCTATAGGAATGGAGAGAGGTTGGGGTCTCCATAGATCTCCCAAGACGTGTCCAAAGTGGGTGGGGACAATCAATGACCGATATAGCCCACACAATGTCATCATCAACACTAGACAATATAAGTCCTACTATGTGATCTCTAATGATATCCCAAGCTAGTTTTCCCTCTAAAGTGGCTACTTCAAGTATGAAATCATATAAATAAGGCAAAATATTAAGCCACCTACAATGTGTAAGTATGCCCTTTTCTCATGACTCATAATTACCTTGTTCTAGAATTACAACTGAAGGGTGAGTAGAAAAACCCATGATAACTCTTCAAATTAAAAAATTTAAGAAAATTGGCCTTACATCATGTATATCAAATGAAATAGAGCCTAATGACGCAAACAGGAGGTTCCCAAGTGCCAAAACATCCAAGTAATTAAGAGAACTGTGAAAACACAAAACCCTAAATAAAATATACCTGGCAAAGAATATAAGAAAATAAGTTTAACCATTGGGTAGAGCATTGAACCAGCTTTCTGACACTTATTCATTTGCACAAAACGGAGTCCAGACTCAAAAGTTATGCCCCCAAGAGTGCAAAAAGCATGATTTGACTTTGACTGGAGAAAAAGGTATCAAAACTGAAAAACCAGAAATCACACCTACACCACTAGATAGTGCTCAAAACTAGCTTTCTGACGATATCTCATTTTCAAAAATCTAACACCGTATGCTCAAGATATGACCATTTTACTAAATATGCTCATTTAGGCTTTAAAGCAAACATTTTATTAATTTAAAGATTAAAAAATTAATGAAATATTCAGCGGTACCTTCATGGCACGAAAATTGAGGTAGCATAGAAATCAAAAGAGCATGGAAATTGATGCAAATGGCACAAAAATTGAGGCAGCTCAAAATTGATGCAGACACCCCCAAAAAATGGCACAGAAATCGATGCGTCTGTACAGATCCATACAATCGTATAGATTTTTCTGGGAATGTTTTTGAGATTCCCCAAAAACACTAAAAAATCAATTTTTAGCAAACCCTATCATATTTTATATGAAAATAGGGGTTTTTGGGCCTTCTGAGCACACCCATGAGGTCTGCTTTGCACTAGCATGCACTATTTGAGAGATCAAGGTCAAAATTTCTTAAAAAATGATGGAAAACCCCTCTGATCTGGGAAAAAATACCTAGAATTAAACCCTTGCATAGAAACATCATTATAAGGAAAATATCTTCAAATCTTGAATAGGAAGCCACAGATCTAGAGCTCTAACACCATGTTGAAGTTGTGAAATCCAACCTCATAGACCTCGAAGATCACCTGCATGCAAATAACCTGTCACAGAAAGAAGACATTCGAGACAAAAGGAAAAGGTGCTCTAAAAGCTAAAAATGTATTAATTAGAGAGAGAGATAAAATACAATGATCAATCCTTATAAAAGGATATTGTGCAACCCTCAAGAAACCCTAAAGGTTGACATTT
Organism: Sequoia sempervirens; assembly: GCA_007258455.2. Lineage (NCBI taxonomy): Eukaryota > Viridiplantae > Streptophyta > Pinopsida > Cupressales > Cupressaceae > Sequoia > Sequoia sempervirens. The sequence continues at coordinate 12,732 of VDFB02109939.1, forward strand.
AATAATTAATATAATTATTAAATGTCACAATATGCAAACTAAAGTGAAATCTTAAGAGAAGAATAAAGGTAACTTAATTAACATAATTAAGTTAAAACATTTACTCTAACAACTTCCACTCTTCCACTCAATATACTATCCTAGCCCTCTCGCTCCAAGTTTCTAGCATACCCATATTGGTAGACTTCCCTTAAGTCCCTCTAAACTCCTATCTACAATACTCAAACTTGGTCATCAATGAGCTACTCCCTTACTTGGGTTGACAAGAATCATCGAGACCCCTTTCATCTTACACACTCCTAGCATGCCTAATGCCACTCCTTGACCCTAGCATCCCAAACTTGACCTACTTTGAACCCCTAAGCACCATTCAATGTTTTCTCCACAAACTAGGACAACTAGCTCCCAGAACTAGACTCCTTATCCACCTTGGACCACTTGTTACACCCAAGTCCCATTGCACACCCCTAGTACCCTACACGGACTCTACACCCTATGTGACTTGCCAACTTTATCATTTTTGTGGAACTACCTTGCTCCTACTCCTGTGTATACCAACTTGAACCCCTTGAGTTTCTTCCATGCACCAACCCAAAAATTGAGAGTCATAAGAAGTCACACAAATCCTATGATAAGATGTTGATGTCATAGAAAGGATAAGGTTGTGTTTAGGATATTACAACTTGGAAGAAATGGGGGACTTGTGTGCTCACAAGGTGGGAAACAATATTTAGAGAGAAGGACCATATGGGAAAATCATGGATTTGAGGTGAAATCAAGTGGAAATATAGGCACGAGGTGAAGAAAACAAAGATATGGTCAAGTCACATGGGTGTGGAAACTTGTTAGTTAGATGTGATGAGGAGCAAGCATAGGGATATTTCTAGAGATAAAGTTGAACTTGGTGTTTGAGTGGATTTGAGGCAATATGTAAAAATTTCAGTGAAATGGATTATAGAGGCTTCAGAGATGAGTAGTAGGAACAAAGGATGTTGGATTAGGCTTGTGGTTTAGTATTGTAGATAGGAATCGGTGTGATACATGCCATGAGGCGATGTAATGGGAAGGAAAAAGTAACACAAAATATTATGGGTAGTAGACTTGGGGTTGATAGAGTAATGTTGAAGTGGTGTCTTAGAATAGAGGCACCGAGGAAGACTCTAAAGGGTTTGCAAAAGTATCACCTTGAAGGTGAGAAAAATGGAAAAGTGCCTATGAACTACACTAGACATGAGAGGTCGAACAAAAATCATAAAAGGAAATGTATTCTAAATTAAGTTGTTTTACATTGGAGTGATGAAAAGTGTGCCATGAATTTGGACACCAAGAGACTGGAGTAACTTGATAAGAATAAGTTGCGAAGTAGAAGGTGGAAGGTGGAGACTCAAGAATTCAGGAAGAGGTATACTAGGTCAATGATGTGAAAAAACATCAGGGCAATTAGGTACCAAAACACTTGTACTCAAGATGGATTCACTGGAGGGTCTTTTAGTGAGAAATTTGGAGGATGAGCTGATTGGAGTTTTCTAAGAGGTAGCCCAATTGATAGGTGTGTTGGTTGTGTTAGTCTAGTTGATGTGTAGCAAAGATCGGTTTTCAAAACCAAAGCTTTAAGGAGGTTGGTACCCATAGTCAAAGGTTAATGTGAAGTGCAGTCCATATACTTTCATGGACTAGAAGTGCCAAAGTAACCTATTGGAATGGGCGATCTGGTTAAAATTTAAGGAGGAAAAATTACTACAGTGATGGACGGTTGATCATGGGATCCAAATATGTCATTGGGAAGTCAGGGGTTGGACTCTCATAGGTTAGTTCATTATGGGTTTTAGCTCGAGCTATAAGTGCTACAAAATTTTGTGCTGGAAGTAGATAGTGGTGGCAACTATTTAGGATAGTGGAACAACCACTAAAGTAGGCATGGAAGACAGTCTCATATTTGGAGATCATGGGATTGGTGGTGGTTGGAGCTAAGTGAAGGAGGGAGGTGTTCATGTAGTGGTTCTAGTGGAGTCTGTGGTGGTGGTTGAGGAGTAATCCTTGAGGCATTGAGACCAAAATAAGAAGATGTGTCAAGTTTGCAGGAATTTAATACTCTAGGTTCCAAAAATGGGATAGCATAGAAGGAGAAGTTTGGGTAGGGTTCTTGCATTGGTAGTGGTAGACAAGAGGAATCTTGTTGTTAGCAGCGAAGTCAATATTAAGTTCTTGTAGAGGAAGATCAATGTTGGGAACATTGGTTTGAATGTTATACCCTATGCAAAGGCATCATAATTGGAGATCACATGACAAATCCTCATTAGGAAGCATGAATGGAACTCAAGCCAAATGGAATGGTGTTGAGGGTATTGTTTGTTTTGATCAGGGGAGATTATAGGATGTATGGTGTGCGCAAGGAATATGATACCAAGTCTATGTGTTAGATCTAATTTTGGTTCCCTAGGTCAAGTACTCGAGCGTAAGGAATGGTGCTCATCAAGGAAAGTTGGGTGAATCATGGAGTATGGAAAGCTAGGTAAGTTGTTTGGGATGATATGCCAGAGTGAACTACCAATGTTGATGAGCTAGGAATATTTTTAGAGTTACCCATTGCATAGACTAGTAAGCCAAGTTGACTCCACATGAGGTACTCAAAATGGAGTATTATGTGCACTCGAGTAGCATTGGGGAGAAGGTGTGACTATGTCAATTGGTGTGGAGATATTGAGGTGAATTGGGGCTAAGTTGTAGAGTATTGGAGAGATCATTGGGGAGTAGAGTTGTGGAATGCAACACTGGAGCATCAAAGACATGATGTATGGGGTAGCATCAAGTCGCAAGGAATGCAACAAGGTGTTCTATAGGTTGCAAAAGTAGTGAGACTCTATAGGAGTGAGGGGAGCTTGTTGAACCCAAAGATTGGGGTGTTGGGCACACAAGTCTAATTTGGAGTCTATGAGATTTGGAAGTGGGCAACCACTTTAATCTTCAAGTTGTTGGTTATAGAGGAGTTTGAGACTCATACCAAGTTGTGTAGTCATGGGCCAAGGTGACAAGGTCACATGTCGAGATGTGGATTGATTATCATACCATTTATTGTGGTAACTGACCATATTATAAGTTGTGGTAGTTGGCCACGTAGTAGGCTCATACTACCTCTATTATAGAATTATACAAATAGCTTATATGTAGGGGTATGTTCACTTGGAGGATCAGTGATATAGAAAGTATTGGTGCACACTAAGAGTCCAAGAGCATGGGGAACCATAGAAAGGAAACTTAGAGGTGAACAAGAGTAAAATCAGCACCATGAGTCATTAAGGAGATCAAGTTCTTCATGGATTCTACGATCACAGAAGAGTAGCTACATCATAGCCATTAGGAGTGGAGTATATTGGTAAAATCAATTTGTTAAACCTTATGAACCAAGCAACAGATCTAGTGTAGATAGGCACCATGGGAACAACTATGGTAACCATGTGTTATAAATCGTTGAACGTGGTGTGGTGAGTCTAGGAAAAGCAATGCAAGTGTTGAATATGCTCAGTTGTCATGTAAAGTTGGGAGTCAAGCAAGGTGAGGTACCAATAATGTAAGGAAGTCTAAGAGATGCAATGGGTACTCTCCCAAGATTGGAGCATTATGCAATGTGGCACAAGGCATATACATGTATCACTAAGGAATCAACTAGAGGTGAGGTAACCTAACTCACCATCTCAAGTGAGGGACCACCATCAAGTGAGATATGTTATCTAAACCAAGGCTTTGAAGAGGAGTGGAGCTCGATGTCGAGCTCATTGAGGTGAATGAAACAACAAAACAAAGGAGAAGGAAAAATGAGTTATTGTTATGACCAAAAAGTGGATGTGGTAATGAAAGAGATTGAGGAGATTGGATCAGTACTCATGGAGTGATAAAGTCGAGTTTGAATGTGAATAAATGCCTAGAAGTGGGAGGTGACATTGGAGAAACTTGGAAAGGTCGATTTGGCATGCATGGGGATTCAAGTGAAAAACTTGGACTGATAAGGTGTCAGAGTTCAAGGAATGGATCCCATGATAATGAAGCGAGGTGAGGAGTAGGTAATTTATGATCTTAGGAACAATGAAAATCAAGGTCTTAGGGAGCCCCACAATGAAGGGTGAACTTGGAGTTCATGGTGGACGGGGTGAGTTTTCGATGGCTTATGGTGGACACAAGGATGATGAGCTTGGGATAACCATAGTCTATAAAAAGGTGCAACATATTTCAATAGAGTAAAACTAGAGGAGTGATAGGGGCACACAAGTGAAAGGGGGTATGTGTTTTCAAAAGGTCGAGGACCATAGTTGCAAGGAACACCAAAGCAAGTTCATCGTCGAGTAGAGAACTCAATGTCCTAAGGGTAAGGTAGATTTCAGTATAGGGGTCGAATGGCTTTGAAAGTAAGGTTGACTAGTTTGACCAAAGTAGTTGAGATACCAGTAATTGTGGTTGATGCCCAAATAGTATTAAAGGTAGAGATAAAAGGATGTGTGATTGATGCCCAAAATCTAGAAGTGGCTCTAGGCTGTTGGGATAGCAGAGTGCAAAGCCAAGTAGGAACTCAAAGTGCATAGGTTGAAGTTGAGTAGGAACTCAAAGTGCATAGGTTTAATTTGAGTAGGAACTCAGAGTGCCTAGAATCCCAAGTCAGACTTGGTATTTTGCACCATAACGTCAAAGTCATAAAGGGTTACATAAATTGAGCTATGGGCAACTCGTCACTTTGATATGCAAAAGAGAAATTCCACTACAGAGGATGAAGTAAAGATGGAATGAGGAGATCATCCCATCGAGTGATCAAGTAGTACCATTATGATTTCTAGCAGTCACAAGTAGGAAATTGAGTTGGAGGCCAACTTAGATATTTAGGTTGAGCATTGAACCATGCTAAGGGCGAGCCCGAAACTAGAACTCAAGGGGAACTATATGGGAAGAGAAAACCAGATCTAGGGGTGGAACTCAATGAACACCCCAAGGGTACCCCAAAGTTACAAAAGGCTCCAGGATGACTTGTGTGGTAGTTGGTAAGGTGAACATTCAGGCCATGAACATAGTGATCTCCCCAAACTATGACATCCTGGGAATCAAGCAAACAACCTATATAGGGGGGAGAAGAGTATTGTCACAAACACCAGAGTTGTTATTTGATGATTAATCAACTTCTGACTAGGTGAAGGTATATACCAATACCATCTCAAACTGTTCCAATAAGCATTCCAGTGATCAAGTAGAATAGAGAAAAGGTTGAGCAAGTGCAACATAGAGGAATCATCATGAATTGGTGTCGAGGAGAAAACTTGGGTTAGCTGATGGTAAGACACCACTGAATCTTGATTGTGGGATTGGGGAACACTAATTATCAAGAAAGTACCAAAGGAGGAAGGTGTTCCAATTTTATAATATGCATGAAGAGTTACATCGAAGATAGAGGTCGGATTCATTGGCCCCAAATCAGAGAGTCACTATGAACTAGTAGTGGGTATTTGGTATAGATTTTAGGGAGATCCATGTAATGAGGAGCAACATATCTCCAATTGTAAAATAGGCCAAGGGTTTAATTGATTCAATAAAGTTGCATTTCACCCTATATCTTGTGCAGTGTCTCATTGTGTGTTTTGGTTAAATAAGTTATGTTGTGTTCTTATAATGTAGTGGGGTTCAAGCTCAAGGGTGCTAGGTATAGTCTATAGGGCTTTACAAAGGCTTAGACCCCTCGAGAAAGTTGATTAAAAATTTTAGGTGGTGCCATGTAGGCCAACCCCATAATAATTGGTATCAAATCTTGACTTTATGCCTCTATTTCTTCAGCACCATGTTACATTTAGAAGTCAGTGTCTAATGCAACATCTCATGAACACCAATGTGATATCTGATCAAAGTCTTCAACCCTTGGCTTTTGAAGGGGAAGCAAAAGGGTATCATGAAGGAGGAGGATTCTAGTGATTAATCACTCCATATCAACTCAAGTAAGTCAAGTTACTTAATGTAAAATTACTTTGAGGACATGAGATAGGGTGAATGAATCTGAGAATAGAATGGAGTCTTTGGAAGACCACCAATTTTTAGATAGATTAGACCTACTCACTTGGACTGGATGATTGAAATCATCGAGAAAAAAATATTGGTAAATGAGGTTAGCAACCTCAAGAAGGTCATTACATAAGGTTTCCAATGGGTGCTAGGTATTAACGCTCATCCCTTGAGTCTTATGAAAAACAATGGGATGAAGGTATTGGAGAACTATTTCTATGAAATCGGACAATACCTTGATACATTATCATGCTACACATATGAAAGCATTGTATAGACCACTGCAACATTTTTTTAAGGGAGTGTGAAGCTTTGGTTATGAGCCAATATAAAGGACTTGAAGGAGGGATCATAGTGGTGATAGTTGATAATTGGGATGAGATGTAGGAAGTGCTCCAAGAGTAGTTCAAACTAGATAACTTGGCCTGGATTGATAGATCATAGTTATTGAATCATATGTAGATGACAAGGTTTTGTGAGTACATCAAGACCTTCATGACCTTGATGCTAGAAATCAAGGAAATGTCAGAGGCCAAAATATTTCCCCAATTCATGTGAGACTTGCTCCTTGGGCTCAATAAGAGCTTCAAAGGCGGAATATGAGGATGCTCTCCATGGATATAAGCATGACGGACCCAAGGAGAATTCAAGGGGGTCAATTTTACATTGAGATCAGAAGAAGGGGTTGCCATAAAAGGATGATGGTAAGAGAAAATGAAATCCTAGGAATTAAACTAATACCAAGGATAGTGGAAACCAAAAGGCCTCAAGTAAAGGATAGACAAGAGGATGATCAAAGGGAGGTGAGTCTAAGACCTCCAAAAATAAGAGTAATATGTGTTTGGTGTGTGGGAGCAGATCACATTAGGCTCGGGACTGTCTTGAGAACCAAAGGATAAAATCAAGGACATAGGTTGTAGCACAACAAGATGGTTCTGCATTTTCCATGGGTATGATCCAAGCACTCAGTGTTGTGAATGCATAGATACCTCCTAGGGCCACAGTGACCATACCATCAAATAGTCACAAGATAAATTTTGTGGAAGTGAAACTTAACGGTAAGATAAAACTTAGCTTAATCAATCATGAGGCAACACATAACTATGTCATAGCAAAGAGGTCTATTGATTTAGGTATGAAGGTCCCAACTAGGATGATCTCATTCTAGGAAGTGTACTCTTCACCAAAGAAGGTGACAGGAGTGGACAAGGATGCTCCCACAATGATAGGGATGTGGCAGGGCCGAATGGACTATATGGTGATTGAAATGGATGAGTTTGAGCTCATCTTAGTCAATATTTCTTAAGACTTGTAAAATTAGCAGTCATACCACAATTGGAATTAATTCAATATTCATGGACCCTATACAAAAAAGTATGATGAAGACAACAAAAAAATGGTAAAGTGGGAAGGATTAAGTGGTTTCAACACTTAATATGAAGAAGGAAATTAAGAAGCATGAGAAGGATTCCATGTTCTTGGTCGCACTTCTCAAAGGATGGGATGAATTCAAGGATGTGTCTGGGGTTCCCATCCTTCACAAATTGGATGATATCATCCTTGATTTTGAACATCAAATGTCAAAGAAGCTCTTAGCAAGGATACCACCTCGTCGAGCTATAGGCCACCAAATTGAGATGACTCTTAGAGCCAAGCCTCCAACACAAGCATCTTATAGGATATCGACACTAGAGATGGTAGATTTAAAAAGGAAACTCAAGGAGATACTAGAAGCAAGGTATATCAAGTTTTCTTGTTCTCCCTATGACACCCCATGTTGTTCTATAAGAATAAGAATAGATGTCTAAGGTTGTGTATAAAATTTTGAGCCTTGGAAAAGCTTACATAAAAATAAGTATCCTCTACCCCTTATTGCATATTGTTTTGATCATTTGTTCAAGGAAAGGGTGTTCAACAAATTAGACTTTAAAAGTAGGTGTACTACCATGTCAAGATCATGCTTGGATATGATGAGAAGGTTGCATGTGTGACTCACTATGGGTCTTATGATTTCATGGTCATAAATTGTTTGGTATTTGAAACAACCCAACAATATTTTTCACTCTAATGAATGATGTATTTTGACCTTTGTTGGACAAGTTAGTGATAGTGTACTTGTATGACAACTTGGTCTACAACAAGAACATGGAAGAACACAAGTAGCACTTGGTGGAAGTATTTGAGTTGCTCTAGGAGCACAAGTTATTCATTAAGAAGGAGAAATGATCCTTTGCTCAAGAGGAAGTCCATTTTCTTAGACACATGGTCGGAAAATTTATGATTTTCCTTGATCCATAAAAGTTGAGAATCACAACAAACTAGAAGTCACTAAGGGATGTACATGTGATGAGGTAGTTTCTAGGCCTGGAAAATTACTCAAGGTTACTCAAGGTTGGTAGCTCCCATGATGGAATTTATGAGAAAGGATTGATAATGGAACTAGTCAACTAGGTTTCAGGAGGTGTTTGAGTCACTCAAGGAGTGGCTCACCACAGCACCAGCCTTGGCCTACTTAATTTCACTAGGTCATTTGAAGTACAAATTGATGCATCAGACTTCACTATTAAAGGATTGCTCATGTAATATGGGCATTCGGTGATATTTGAGTCAAGAAAGTTGAAGGACTATGAGAAGAACTACACTTTGCATGAGAAGGAAATGACAAGGATCATCCATTGCCTCAATACATGGAGGCACTAGTTACTAGGTGTTTCGAACATTGACAACATATCCTCAACATACTTCAGGATCTAGGCCAAGATAACTCCAAAGCAGGCAAGATGGCAAGATTTTATGGTAGATTTCAACATTGAGATCCTCTACAACCCCTAGGTAAGAAGAATTTTTTAGTGGATAGGTTGAGGAGGAAGGGGCAATTTTCAGTAATGAAAAGATATTTACAAGTGATTGATCTAAGGTTGAGCAAGATTGATTTGACTCTAGATGTTGTGGACATCATCAAACAAGGATTAGAGATGGATCCCCAAGCTGTCCAGCTAATGAAAAATTTAAGGAGGGTTGTAAAAGGAAGTTTAAGGTCCAGGACGATATGTTGATGTTCTCCCAAGATATTTTGTATGTTCCTAAGTGAGGGAAATTGATATGTGACTTTGTGTAGGAGTGTCATGATAGCATACGAGTTGGGCACCCTCGTCAAAAGAGAACCCTCACTCTCCTAGAAAGAGGGTTTTACTAGTTGAGAATAAGGAGGAATGTAGATGAGTTTGTGATGACTTGTCTTATCTGTCAACAATACAAGGTAGTGAACTAGCTATCAGGTGGGCCGTTGTAACCTCTACCTATTATTGTGAGTCCATTGACTAGCATAAGCATGGACTTCATCACTGTCTTATTGAAAGTGGGCAAGTACTCAAGCATCATGGTATTCATGGACATGTTCTCAAAGAATGCAAAATTTATGCCATGTAAGGAACCATGCAAAGCAAAGGATATTTTGGAACACTTCTATAGGAATGTAGTGAAGTGTTAGGGTGTTCCCTTGAGTATAATTAGTGATAGCCTTGATGACCCCTTCACGAACAGCTTCTAAATGGAATCATTCAAGGTAATGGGCACCAAGATACTCATGTCAACCAACCACCATCCAAATATTGACAATCAGGCCAAGAAGATCAATAATTGTTTTTGGAGGACTACTTGAAGCACTTTGTGTTAGTTTATTAGAAAAAATGGCTAAATATTTTTGACTCGTCCCAGTTTAGCTACAATCTCCAGAAGTCATCATTGAGTCAAAACTCACCTTTTGAGTTGGCGAATAGGTAGCAGACCTTGACTCCTCAAACTATTCTAATTAGGTACATGGGAGAGTGCCCCTGAACGATTGAAAAACTAAGGGAGTGGCAAGACCAAGTGGATATAGCTCAACACCATTTGATAAAGGTTGTAGAGTAGATGAAAATTTATGCAGACTCGAGCATGACAGTCATGGAATTTAAGATGGGAAACAAGGTTTTGATCAAATTAGATCCTATTCAATTCATACCATTGAAATGGTTAATTACCTCAATTACTAGATTGTTTAATAGACCTTACAAAGTTGTTAGCAGGGTCATCAAGGTGGCATACAGATTGAATTTTCTTACCCATATGCAAGTGCACAATGTATTCCATATGATCATGCTCCATCCAATTATAGAAGACAAGGAGGATTTTTTCAGGAACATCTTGAAAAAGGACCAGCCAATGTACTAGATAGACCAAGGTTGGATGTTGAGAAGATTTTGATAGTGAATGAGCACAATTTTGGAAATTAAAAAATGTAGCGAGTTATTTGTACATTGGAAGGGTCAGTCAAGAAGTGATTCTCAAAAATATAAAAGTGTAAGGTTGCTCAGATACTTGTTCCAAAAATAATGGAATCCAAGTAGAGTGTCAAGCAAAGTAGGAACTCAAAGCGCGTAAGTTGGAGTCGAGTAGGAACTCAAAGTACCTAGAATACTAATTTGGACTCAATAGCCTACACATAACATTGAAGTTGCAGAGGGTTATGGAAGTCAACTTGGGGCAACTCATCGCTTCAATATGCAAAGGAGAAATTCCACTACAAAGGATGAATTAAAGATGGATCAAGAAACTTCTTCCATGCAGTGGCCAAGCAGTACCATTATGATTTCCAACAATCACAAGTAGTAACCCAAGTTGGAGTCCAACTTGGATATTGAGGTTGAGGGTTGAGTTGTGCTAGGAGCAAGCTCAAAACTGGAACTTAAGGAGCACTATATGGGAAGAGAATACCATATTTGGTGGTAGGACTCAGTGAATACCCCAAGGGTTCCCTAGAGTTATGATGAGTTCTAGAATGAGTTGTACAGTAATTGGTAAGCTGAACATTGGGGTCACAAACCCATTTCTTGTCCCTGTTGTGTAGTTTTTGCACACACGCCCCACTTGGAGTGGGGACCCTCTTTTCGGATGTCTTTCAACCTTTGGTTTTATTGGATTTATCATTTTTGGGTCTTGACATGTTGGTCTTGCTAGCTTTGACCTTGCCTTGAGGTTGGAATGGATTGAAATTGAGTTTTATGCCAAATCCGGGTTTCCACCTAGATCTGGGATTTTCCAAATCCGGCAGATTTTCCCGGGCCCTGATCTTTTGTCCGTTTCTGGCCGGATTCTCTAAATCCGAGTTTCTACTCGATCTTGGGATTTTCTTGTCATAGCGGATTTTCCCGGACTTTGCCAAAATCCTAGCCCTCGTCAGTTCCCCGGTTTCTGCATTTTCGTGAAATCTGTGTTTCCGCGCATCTTCGGATTTTCTGGAATTTCGTTTTGAACTCGGGTTTCCAGATTTGTCAGAAGTGTCTTGTCACGCATTAATGACCGAGGTACCTCTGCTCAGATGGGTATATGGGTAGATTTTGGGCATATTAAGCATCATTCTGATTTTGATTGCTCACTTGTTTCTGCTCTGGAGATTGGAAATTTTCAATTGAGCTTAGAGGTTTGATTTGGATTGCGTGTGTGTGAATTGATTGGAGCACTGCTGGTTAAAGTTTTCATTGCTAAGGACGCGTTGCTTATGTGGTTTCTACCTCAAGCTCTGATTTCATCCGCATTGATCCATGATAGGTTATCAATGGCCCCTTGTTTGTTTACGCCATGATTGGGTTCTTTTGTATTTAATGGTGATCATTTGGGTCAGCCTTTGCTAGGTTTTGATTCTGTATTTATAGAGTCAAGTTTTGACCCATTTTTGTTGTGGAACCCTATCATCCTTGCCCTATGAGCTCTATTTATCCTATGGATTGCACATGTATCCTTTAGATAGGGTTCTAGGTTAGATCGTGTGCCCCTTTAGTGCAAAATTTTCTATTATGCGAAGTTAGGGTTTCCCTCGGTGTTTGGCCCGGAATGAAAATTCATTATGGTTGAGCAATCTTGTCCTTGTATCACATTGACCCCCGTCCTGTGAAGATCCAGGTGCTTTAGGTAAATCCTTGACTGATATTTTAAACCTTAAAGTTTCCCCTGGTTTTAATGGTGGAGGTCTAGTTATTCAAATTAGGGCATCACTGTTTTGACATAGGGATTTGTCCTTTGAGAAGATTTTAAGAAGTTGAAATCCTTTGTGTCCTGAGTTTTGTTGATTATTGTTAGTTTTGAGATCATTAGAACTCAAGTAGGGGAGATCCTGTGATCATTTGGATTTTGTTCGCGTTTCGTCATTTATCGGGTTTCTGAGGTCTTCACGGAATTCCATTGCTTTCGGATTTTCCCAGATTGGGCTTATTCTGTGGGCTTGGGTAATTACCGAAACATTTCAAGCTGTCCACGAAAATCTGTTCCATCTGGATTTTTCCAGATTTCTCGTCTGGCTTTGTCCTTTTTGATGTTTCGATGATAGGACTAATGGAATGATTGTTAAATGCTTATTTCTTGTTGCCAATGAGTGAATTCCATGATTATCTTGTGATCTTTCATCCGTACTAATGATCCATTTGACTAATGATGCTTTGGCAGTAGGAATCCGTCTGGGTTGGATTTCTCTGAAATTCTGCCCCGACTGGATTTTCCCGGATTGCGATATTTCCCCGGACTACTTCTTTTTCTGGATCTTGAAAGGATTAGTAGTTGTGATGAATTTCAATGGTTTTATATGATCTTATGCTAACCTTTAGTCAGAATATGCCTAATAATTAAGCACTAATGGTGTCTTTTGTGAGTGCAGGCCGAATCAAGCAAGGTTGCGGTCGGGAAATCTAAGGGTGGCACAGGAGGGTCATCCATCTCTGAGACAAAACGGTTACGACTAGATATGAAGAGTCATCTTCCCAGGAGAAAGGTGTCTTCTGTGTGGGCCGAAGTATCTGATACCAATGTTGGGGCCTGGAAATATGAGGAGTTCAAGCAGCGGACGGCTGAGAAAGATCTGTCAGCCTTGAGGCAAGGAATGATGAAATCTGGACTAGTGCATGTGGCAGGCTTCCCCTCGGCAATCCAGTGTTATGAGCTAATTCTCGAGTGCGCTAGACAGTATGACTTTGATACACAGAGGGTGGTTAGCACTGATGGAAGAGTTCTGGCAAATTTCAATCCTGTTTCCATTGCGCAAGCTTTCAGCATGCCTGATCTACCTTCAGTATGTGCTTTGAATATAGATACATTGAAAACATATTATGAGAATGAGCCCATCAAGGCTCAACAGATAGTCAATTCATGGCTGGAGAAACCCAAGTCCCACTATTCAAAACTGCCCAAGCAGCTGCACAGGGTTAAGTTCAGGTCAGACATCTATGATACGATTACATTCTTGAGCAGAGTGGCTGGTTTGAGGACTGTCGGGGTGCTAGAAAGCTGGATGGTCCACGTGATCACCAAGATCAAACAAGGAACCAATTATCACTGGGCAGGGCTTATCAGCGCTGAAATCGACAGGCAATTGAGGGGTGTCCTGGAGACAAAGAAGTTCACTATGTCCTCATATGTAATGTATGTGTTGGCCATCTCTTACCCATATAAGGGTCTAAATCTGAGAGGGACACTTGGACAGGATATCATTTATGAGGTCTATCCAGAATTGCATCTTGGGCATAAATATTACAGAAGGGCTAACGATGCATTCACAATGCATATCACCCAGATGCTACAGAATGCTGAACACATGAGGCTGTCGGATGGGGCCAAGGGATTGATAAAGAACTATGGAGCTTGGTTCATCCAATTCCCCACTTTCACCTACCTCAGAGTTGGTGGATGCCCGGTTGCTCCGTACAGGTTGCCTAGGTACCCTATTGATCACCTTGTTTTGTTGGAAGTTGTGAGGCAAATTTGTGAATTTGATGCTATGGTAAAGAGAGAGAAGCACAAGATAGGTTTTGGTGGGGATTTCCCTCTTGGAATTGGAGTGGCAGAAATGTGCCCTTCTATTCAATCGGCCCACACAGCAGAGGAAGAGCTGGCGGCATATGGTTTCTCCTTCCATTCCAAAAGGATGAACTTTGACATAACTGGAGAAGCACAGAAGAGGGCCACTAGGGAATACCGCCATAAGGAGGACCTGGAAGATTATTGGGACAACATCAAAGATGATCTTGAGGCCAGAAAGAAGAGGTACTCCAGGCTCCCTATGGAGGCAATTAGACAGTATAATGTTAGGTTGATTCAGGATCAACTGGATGATGACGGAAACCTGGTTTAGGACCACGCTTATGAAGCTATAAAGGACAGGTCAGTCAGGGATATCGATTGGAGTGAGGATGAGGTTACAGAGTTGGAGGACTTAATGGTTCCCGTCATGAAATTCACCTCTTCTTGGATAAAACATAAAATTTGGGAGTTGGAGAGTGCAAAGGTGACTTGTACTTTTGAATTGATGGGGAATCTCAATCCCATGTCGACTTCTAAGGAATCTAGGGAAGATGACCCCAAAGGGAAGGCTGTAAAAACCTCACCGTTCAAGATAAAGGTCAGAGATCCTAAGGGAGGTTAGCCTGAAGCGAAAAGGAAACCAAAAGGAAAAAGGAGGTGGAAGACTTTAATGATTAGCAAGTCCTCTTATGAGGAGGAAATGGAAAAGGCAGAAGAGGAAGATGTTCCTCCACCACCAAAGAAGACAAGAATAGCAAGGACTGCAAAGAAGAAGGGTCAGGGTGCTTCAGGTGATGAGCCTCCAATTGTTGATGTAGAGAGCTCAGGAGGGGAGAAAGCTAAAGTCTACACAAGGAGATCCAGGACTCCATCTCCAAAGGACACTGTGCCTAAGATAGATCCTTCGCCAAAAGCACCAACCCCAGAACCATCCAAGCCTGTTTCTCCTCCACCAAGCGCACATGAAGAGGAAATTCCGGAGGAACATGAAACTAGCGGAGAGGCGGAGCCCTTCGGGGAGGGGACTCTCTTTGGTGAGGCAGCGAGGCTTGAAATAGAAGAGGTCGAAAAGCTTCCTTCTCCCCTGGTGCAGTACGAAGATTCTCTAGAGAATGGCAGGGGTGACGGATCGCCTGAGCAGAAAGAAGATGCTCCTGTTAAAACCCCATCACCAATGCAACCAGAGGCGGAGCTTGATGAAGGCGACCAGGGTGAGCAGCTACTTGAGAAGGAAGAAGACAAAATAACTACAGAGGAAGAGGAAAAAGTGACAGAACAGCCGGAGGATGCCAGAACAGAGGAAATTTGGGTAGACCCTGCAGCCCCAAACTGGCTAGAGAAGGAGCTTGCAAGGAAAAAATAAGTGATTGTTGAAGATACTCCCTTGGACTAGGATGAAATGCTGTCAAAGATTGGCAAGGGGAAGAAAAGGAAGGCTTCCAAGGTGGTTTCAAAGGTGGAAAGGGATGAAACCCATAACAGGGTTATCCACATTGCCACTCCTGCCGTGGACAAAATGAGAGAGGATGTTACAAGTCAGGATTATAATGTGCAAATGATCAACCTTGGGCCTGCATCCATGGAGCAGGATATAGAAGAGTTTGAAGGGTCTAGTGCGGTGATTGTTGATAGATTGAAGAGGGAGACTCAGACCAAGCGTGAATTAAAGAGGGAAAATGAAAGATTAAGGAAGTGTTTGGAGGAGGTAATGAAGCCTCTGCAATCCTTCCATCCTTCTTCTTCTGCCACTCGCGGATTTTTGCCCAAAGAAACAATCTCTGAAATTGAGAAGATGAGAACCTCAGCTCAGGCTACAATGGATTGGTTGGTGAGTGTACAAACAAAGGGATATGATGCCATCAAGGACATTTTGTTGGTTGGAAAGGATGTAGTTCGGGCTAAGGAGCTATTAGAGCATGTATTGTCCCAAGATAAGGAGGACATGGACCTCCTGTTGCAGAAATCAAGAGTTATCATGGGACATGGTCAGGATCAATTGTTGGCAGATGGAATCCTTCCTTCCTCCAGATTGGATGAACCTTGGGAATGGTTCGAAGCACTGCAGATTAGACAGAAGGCTATAAAAAAGATCCTGAAATGAAAGAAGCAGATTGATGGGGATCTCACTGTAGTATACGATGGATGCATTGCATTCTTTGAGGTGATGACTGGCAGGAGGAAGATAGCCCCAAAATACCTGAGCCTTGAGCAGCTAAAGGAGTGGTGGCATGATATTTATGCCCCAGATGCAGAGCGGGTTGTAACCAACCACCAACTTGATGATGTAGCCACTTACTTGGCAGTGATGGATAAATATTTGGCCCATAGGGAAGATTGGGATAAAATTGTTGAACGGTCCAAGGAAGAGATTGATGCTATTAAATGCCGGCTTAGGGTATTACCTTTGCCACCTGTCACTGAGTTGGATGGAACTTTCTTGAGGGTGCAGGGTTCGTCTGGAAAGGGAGGATAAGGGAAGAAGCGGTTAATGCTTATTTTGAGATTTGTGCTTCCCTATTATCATGGGGCATGCATTGGACGGGACTGCATTGAATATTGTGTTAAGGCCGACCTAGATGATGGCATTTAATGTGTGCCTTAGTTTGTTTTTCCTTGGCCGACTTGTTTTGGCAGTTTTTTTGTAAAATGTTTCGCTGGGCTGACATATCTTGGGATTTGCTATAAATGGGCACTCTTGCCTCATTGTAAAGGGTTAGCTAGACAGTAATAGAGAAGTGAGAGCAATAGTTAAAGTATTTTTCCTTAGAAATAATATTCAATTTCTTGAAGCAAACATTATATTCAGAACAATTGAATTGTTGCCACATTTTGGTGATTAATACAATTGAAGACATTGTGGTTTTCCTGGTGAAATCTTTTGTGTTATTTCATCTTGCATGGTTCTTTTGTTCTATCTTTCAAATTGCTTGGAGATTTAAGGTTTAGTGTTCAGAATTAAATATTCTTGGTTTGATGAATGATGTTTCTTGATTTTATATTTGGAATGTTTGTAGTAGTCTCTGGTCTATACTCCCAGTAACTATCTGATTGTAGTAGGCTGGTGAAGTCAACCTGGACCATACATTTAATGTGCTTAAGTTCGATTGTAGATGAATGTCTATAATTTGAAAATCAAAACACCTTAGAAGATTGCACCATTCTTGTGAGATTGCATTGTGGGTTGATCAAGAATTGGTTATTTGAGATTGGTCCATTCCAGATATCCGTCATTTGCATTGTTTATCTTAGGTATAGTTTAGATTTCATCACATCCTTGCACCCTTTTCTTTTGCTATTTCTTTATCATCTGGTTATATTTAGGATTTAAGATCATCATATTGCAAGATCTGATAAGTGGAAAGATACAGTTTGCTTGTAGTAAGGTCCGATTGTGATTACCAGCATTTTCACATATTATCTGAGTTGTTTATGCATTGTTATGACCTAACACCCGAGAGACCTTGGGGTGATTTTCAGTGATTTATTATTGGAAATAACCTTTCAAGAAAGATAGAATATTGCATTCTGTATGAGTTGTTGCTATGCAGAAAACACCATCAACAGATTGGCGCTAGAAGGAGGGCCTGAATGAGCACACTGGATTGTTTCTTGAACGCCATCTCTCTAGAGAGATATAGGAGAAATACCAGATCTACCACAGGAGAGGAAGATTTAGAGGAGCTATAATTCCCCACTAGGTTAAGAAGGACTCGAGAAGGGGGAGAATCATCATCACCCATCCCTCCACCAACATCATCCATATCTTCACATCCTGAAGTTGAGGCTATACCCATCCCTGAAGCCGTTCCCATCCAACAGCCTCAGCCAGTGATTAACCAACCACAACCACCACCCCCACTCTTACCGATGGCTTTCCTTGCTAATAATCCATCACCATTGTTCTTCCAGGCTTACAATGTAATGCCCAAAAACCCTGAGCATTTCTGTTCAAAATTCCATGTTAATGACCCAAATAGGACTGCGGAAGAACACATAAGAATTTTCCAAACCTGTCTCAAAGATAGAGGGATTGTTTATGAGGATGTTGTCTGTAGGTTGTTCCCTTATTCACTAAGAGAAGAAGCCTTTTACTGGTACAACCATCTCCCTGCCGGTTCAATTCTTAATTGGAATGATCTTGAAAAGGCCTTTTTACAGAAATTTAGAATTCTCATCAGTGCCAATGAGCTATACCTGCAGTTCATCAAGGTTAAGAGAGAGGTTAATGAACCAATAGCCAGTTTCAATAATAGGTTCCACCGTGCATTCACCAGATTACAAGACCCATATGTTTTGGATGATGGTACCGCCCTGGGAGTCTATTATGAAGCTCTAGATAGCCTAACAGCAACCTTTTTAAAATGGAGACCCAACCCTCCAGGTACCCTGACTGATGCTTATACGAAAGCTGTTAAGCTTAGTACAGATCTGAGACAACACCTGACTAGGCCATTACCTTCTCTGGGACCAGTTGCACATCCCAACCAGATTCAGGCAGTAAATCAGGCTCTCACCAATCATACCCCAATCATGAATCCAGTCCTTCAATTACCTATGGTACCACACCCTGGTCACCCCATGAGCCAGATCTCCCCTGTGACAAACTTCCCTCAACAACAGGTTAATCAGCCTATGTACCCGTCACAACCGAATAGCTTCCCTGCTTATTTGCAAAATTCTGAGGTGTTGCATTAGTCTCTGGGATCTACCACAATGCTTGTCCCTCCTCAGAGTAACCCAAATTAGCATCCTTATTAGGATCCAAATAGGGAGAGGATTGATGAAATGACTGAATAGATAAAGAAGCTAAATCTAGAAGTGACTTACTTAAGAAACCAGAACAGCCAATTACAAGCTGCCCAGAAGGGTATGCAATCTAGTCAGAATAGAGAGTTTTCACAAGGGCATAATTTTGACAGGGGACAGCGTAATGACATAGGATTTTATAATGATAGGGGATATAACCAGGATAGGGGTTACAACAATGATAGAGGTTTCAATAACGATAGGAGGCAAAATTTTGATAGAGGCCAAAGAAGTGGATCAGGATTTGATAAGAGGCCACCACAAGGACAGAATAGAACTTGGAATACAGGGCCTAATAATGGAGGAGTTCCCACCCCATTGGATCAACCTACTAATCAGATTGTCAATCAATCTACAAACCAACCGGTCAGTCAAGACAAACCTCCTAATAGTGTATATCTGGCTGAAGCAGCCCTATCAGGATGGTGCAGGCTTCATAAGACAAGTCGGCATTCAGAATTGGAATGTCCAAAGTTCAAACTGCTGCCTCTATTTTTTAGTATGAGGTAGAGAACAATGTGAATGGACAGGAGATTGTTCCTTCCACTTCCTATGATTCTCCTGTGCTGGTATTAAATCATGCTCCTTTTCTAGCCAGCAAGAAAAATGTACCAGAAGAACCTGATTTCCAAGAAGTCGAAACAGATCAGATTTGTAATGGAGATGAAGTAGCTCAGTTGTTTAATGAAGATACAATGAATGATAATGGCCCCCTCGATCAGGAGTGAGCTTATGTTGAGGAAGTCCAGATGTTTCAAAGACAAGGATTGAGAGATATGCCTCATAGACGTCCACAGCCTAGAGGACCTTTCACCATTTCCATTCCTCCCAACAATTTCAATACCCCCCAGATCCTAATGCTAGTAACAACCTCTCTTATCTACATGTCTCCAAGCAGTATCTCTCAAAGGAGAGATAGGCTCAAACTGACCTACAGAGGGAAAAGGTTGTCCAAGCTGGCAAAGATAAGGTGGAGGAACCATCTAACGAAGTCTCTACTGATATGAGTGAGGAGCAGATGGCTTCATATGTTGCAGAGGAGTTCAAAAAACTAAAGGTAAATATTTCCATGTTTGATTTGTTAAGGTTCCCTGCAATTAGGAAGGTTGTCTTAGATACCTATGATGCAAATTCAAAGTTATTGGATAAGTCTTCTGGTGAACATGTCGGCCAAACTTCCAGTTCTCAGTCTGTGAGTGCACAAAATCAGACCCAAAATAGGACTAACATACCTCCTGGAGATAAAGGAAAAGAAAAGGATAGGACTCAAGTGGCCCAGGTAGATACTCAACCTACCTTGTTCCAAGGGAAAACAGAAACCCCACCATTCCTGATCTCTGTTTGTATATTCGGTAAGAATTTGCATAACTGCTTGTTAGATTCAGGTGCTTCCACCAATGTGATGTCATTCAGAGTTTGTAGAGCCCTAGGAATTACACCTGTTGACTCCCAGAAGAAGGTAACTCAATTAGACATAACTAAAGTGAGTGTGGTAGGAGAACTTAACATGATTCACATGCAGATAGCTTCAGATCCCAGAATTCAATAGGTTATCAATATTCAGGTAACTGATATTCCTGATGCATATGGTTTGATTCTAGGAAGAGATTTCACCAAGGCTTTGAATGGATATGTGTCTACTGGCCACTCTCACATGTGGCTTCCATAGAAAGGAGTGCCTAATTAGATCAGAATTGAGAGAGAGCCTAGGATGAAGTACATGATAACAGAATACCAAAAGACTTAAGCAGAGGTCCTCATATTAGAAGTTGGAATAGGAAATTACATGTTGTCAACTCAATATGAAGAGTCAGACTCAGAGGAAGTGTTGATGCTACACTCGATGCCTACGGATGTTGAGACAGGGTCTAGCCATGTTGAAGTCTTGACGGAATCAGTTGAAGAAGAAGAAGAATCTGAGGACAGGCAGATCAGCTGATTAGACACTTTCCATGAATTCATTAAGCAGTGTATGGAGAATCAAACTCACCTGAGAAGAAGGACAAACTTTAAGGAATTACTCTTACCAAATTGGTGCAGAGTCCATAATGCTTCCCATTCAGAATTGGAGTGTTGTTTGTGCTAGACAGCAGTAGAACAAGTGCATAAATGTTTAAGTCCAGCTCAGGTTGTGAAGGCAAAGATGGATGATCTGCAAGAAAAATATCAAGACAAACCTCCTGTAGCAACTGAAGAGTCCTTTAATGCTAGGAAGCTAAGAGATATGACAAAGAAAAATACCCCTGCAGAATGCTGGACTCTCAAATTTGACGGATCCAAATCCAAGCATGGTGTTGGAGCAGGGTTTGACCTGATCAGCCCAAAACGTAAAAACTTCTTTGCAGCCCATAGGCTCCAATTTCATTGTACAAATAATGTAGCAGAGTACGAAGCATTAATTCATGGACTCCTTATGGCACTTAAGAAAAGGGGTAAGATTCTGCAAATTTTTGGAGATTCTGAGTTAGTCGTCAAACAAGTGAGGAAGCAATATTCATATCATGATAGGAGAATGACTAATTATAGGCATAGAGTGTGGGACCTCATTGAAGGGTTTGATGCCTTCAACATTCAATTGGTACCATAATAGAAGAATCAAACTGCTGACTCTCTGACTCAGGCAGCAAGCACGCTGCAGCCTCTATCTCTGTCAGGATTGAAGAAGTTTACTGTTGAATTGACTCCTGTGCCATCAGTCCTAGACAATGTGACTAACTTTTAGGTGTTTGAGGATGATAAACATATTCTCGACTTCATCACGAATACAGATGTTTTTGCTTCACAGATCATTGATGAAACAGAACCTCAGGAAGCAGAATTGGATCTAGAAGGTGTGCTGAATCTAAAGTCCAATACTATTCCAAGGGGAATGGTACAATTGGAGTGGATTTTTGATATGGACAAGATCAGAGATCACGAACAAGAGGTAAAGAAAGAATCAATCAGTGGACAGTGCGACACTCACAATGTGGGAACTGAGGACAATATTAAGAATATTTTCATTGGCAAAGTATGCACTCCAGAAGAAAGACAGGGTATAATCAGAGCCCTACACGACTTTCCGGATATAGTAGCCTGGAGTTATGAAGACTTGAAGACTTATGATACATCTATCATAACTCATACTATACCCCTGAAGCCCGATGCCAAGCCTTTTAGACAGAGACAGAGACCTATCAACGCATTGTTGGAACCACTAATACAGAAAGAAGTCCAAAAATTGCTGTCTGCCAGAATCATATTTCCTGTCAGACATTCAACCTGGGTAGCAAATTTGGTTCCAATAAGAAAAAAGAATGGAGAAATTAGGCTCTGCGTTGATTTCAGAAATCTAAATAGATCGTCAGAAAAGGATAACTATTCAGTTCCCTCTTTAGATGAAGTGCTACAAGTGGTCAACGGTTCCTAGATGATGTCCTTTCTTGA
Organism: Sequoia sempervirens; assembly: GCA_007258455.2. NCBI lineage: Eukaryota > Viridiplantae > Streptophyta > Pinopsida > Cupressales > Cupressaceae > Sequoia > Sequoia sempervirens. Next base: position 34,821 of record VDFB02109939.1, read on the forward strand.
TGGTTATTCAGGATACAACCAAGTGATGGTCCAATATGAGGACAGACACAAGACTGCTTTTACAACTAAGTGGGGTACCTTCGCCTACAGGAGGATGCCATTCAGTCTCATTAATGTCGGAGCTACGTTCTGAAGAGCTATGGATATTGCCTTTAAGGATATTATAGGCAAATGCATCATCATTTATATGGACGACCTGACTGTTTTCTCAAAGAACAGAAGGGATCACATCTCAAATTTACGCAAAGTGTTTCAGAAGTGCAGAGAATTTAGTATATCCCTGAATCCTAAGAAGTGTATTTTTGGAGTAACAGAAGGAAAGCTATTAGGACATGTCATATCAGAAAAGGGAATTGCTATAGATCCCAAGCGAGTGGAGGCCATATTGAGGATTCAGCCGCCTGCCAGTAAAAAGGAGATGAAGTCCTTCTTTGGTAAGATTAACTTCATCAAAAAATTTATCACCGGATTTGCTGAAATTGTGAAGCCATTGAATGCAATGTTGAAACAAGATGCCAAGATCAAATGGACTACAGAAGAAAAGGAGGCCTTTGCAGAGATCAAAAGAGCCATTGTTAATGCTCCAGTATTAGTAAGTCCTAACTATAGCAAACCCTTTTATATCTATTCATTTGCTTCAGGCCACTCATGTGCTGGAATTCTTACTCAAAAGTCTGATGAGGGAAATGAGAATCCTATTACTTTTATGAGTGCACCATTGAAAGATGTTGAATTGAAATATCCAAGTGTGGAAAAGCAGGCCTATGCCTTGGTCAGAGCAGTAAAGAAATTCAGGCATTATATCCTCAGAAATAAGATGTATGCAATTGTTCCTGATTCTGCAGTTAAGTTGCTTCTGATGCAAAACAAATTAGGTGAGCGGAAAGCTAAATGGGTGACCATGCTTCAAGAGTATGACATTGAGATCCAGCCTATGAAGCTTGTAAGAGGACAAGGACTCACCCAGACTATGGCAGAAATAGGCCCTGAATTGTCTATTCAAAACTATAATGTTGAAGAGGTTGCCCCAGATGGTTGGTATGATGACTTGGTCTATTATCTGTTGAATCAACGAGCTCCAGGCCATCTTAATGCAGTTCAGAGGTGAACTTTGTGGTTGAAAAGTGATGGTTTCATGTTGAAAGGAGATGTTTTGTATAAGAAGAATCATGAAGGTATTTATTTAAGGTGTCTTGGGAAACAGGAAGCTGAGAGAGTGATGAACGAGTTCCATGAGAAGTACGGTACTGGTCATGGTTCAGCTATTACTACTGCAAATCAAATTTTGAGGGCAGGGTATTACTGGCCTACATTGTTCAAGGACGTTCATCAACATGTACGGACTTGTCACACTTGCCAGACTACAACAACAAGAGAAAGGTGTGCAGCACTCCTGCTCCAACCGGTCACCGAGGTAAGACCTTTTGCTCAATGGGGTATAGATTTCATAGGCCCCATCAACCCACCATCTTCTGTAGGACACAGATACATTCTTACTATCACTGATTACTTTACAAGGTGGACTGAAGCTTTTGCTTGTAGACAATGTATATCAGATGTAGTGATTGATTTCTTAGAGTCAGCCATTCTTAATCGGTTTGGATGTCCTATTGCTGTTGTTTGTAATAATGGTCCTGCCTTTGCATCTTTGAAATTCTCAAACTGGGCTTTTGATCATGGCATTATTGTGAAGTTTGCTTCTAATTATTACCCCCAGGGAAATGGCTTAGCAGAGTCCTCTAATAAGAACCTATTGACTGTCATTCGTAAGCTGTTAGAGAGGAACCCAAAAGACTGGCATACCCAACTTTGGTTTTCCCTTTGGGAAGATCGTACTAGACTCAAGTCCTCCATTGGAACATCTCCTTATCACTTAGTGTATGGTCTGGAACCAGTTTTCCCTATCCAACTTAAGATCCCAACTCTACAGTTTATAAATCAGTTTTATGATGAAGGGGATAGATGGGAGGATAGGTTAACGGAATTACTACACCTTGAAGAGAAACGAGACAATGCCCTGGAGAATTTTTCCAAAAATTAGGGGGTAGTTAAGAGATGGTTTGATAGGAGGGCTAAAGTCAAAGCCTTCAGGATTTCTGACCTTTTCCTATACTGGGATAAACCTCATGATCAGAAAGGGAATCATGGAAAGTTTGATAAACTGTGGCTTGGCCCATATCAGATTGCTGAAATACTTGGAGATAATGCCTTCCATCTGAGGACTCTCACGGGAGAGGATATCCCACTGCCTGTCAATGGGCAGTACCTGAAACATTATTTCCAATCTTGAGCTGTTTGCAGCTCCTTGCTCTATACATAGTTAGTTTAGGTTGCTTTGCTTGTTTTTTGGTTAGAGTAGGTTTCCCTTTCGCTTTACTTGTTTTGTTTGGTTAGAGTAGGTTTGCTTTGGTTTGTTTTGGTTTCTGTTGCTCTTGCTTTTGGTCTTTTTCTTACGGGGATCGTGGGTGCATCTGTATGGTAATGGTGACAAAGTAGGTCTAATGTTCTTGGTATCTCCTTTACAAACTCTAATCATCCTTCCAGGACGCCACGGTATGAACTCCTTACCCTATGTCATTAATCCTTATGCTAAGGTAGAGGTTCTCTAGTCGGTTTTAACAGGAATATATTGGGGTCTTATACTTCTAATCCTTAATATACCTGAAGTTGTAAGAGGTCCTTATAAGGTCTGAACAGGTGAAAAATCATTTTCTGCTCTAGTGCCACTGTGGTTCTCAGCCCTGAGTGTGAACTTCACTATTCACAGGTTGAAGGAAATGAGTGAAAAGAAAAGAAATATCAGAAAAAATACAAAAAAAAAGAGAGAAAAATATGAAAATCAAGAAATTTGAATTCAACTTCTCAAGGGGATCTGAATATCTCTACCGGGGCTATAGACACCTGGCTGGCAGTAGAGCTATGTTTAGGAGGATCACAGCGATAACCTCGTCAGGGCTATGGACGCCTGATTGGCAGCGAGGCTCTATCCAGGTTCCTTTTAGAGTATGAATCTTTACGTAGCTTGTTCATACCTAGTCTAGTTCTTGTTGCAACTAAGGGTAGGTAATGAATGTATGAGCACACACTTGGACCCTAGTATAGGAATGTTTAAATGGTTAGATATTTCCTTGTTTCAATGTGGAGGGTAGTGACTAGATATCTGAGTTGAAACCATGAGTTCTAGGTTCTTGATTCCAGTTTGTCATCAAAATACTCGGGAGCATTTCCCTAGCAGAGTCGCCATTTGTTGTGCATTTTTTGCACACACGCCCCACTTGGAGTGGGGACCCTCTTTTCGGATGTCTTTTGACCTTTGGTTTTATTGGATTTATCATTTTTGGGTCTTGACATGTTGGTCTTGCTAGTTTTGACCTTGCCTTGAGGTTGGATTGGATTGAAATTGAGTTTTATGCCAAATCCGGGTTTCCACCTGGATCTAGGATTTTCCAAATCCGGCGGATTTTCCTGGGCCCTGATCTTTTTTCCGTTTCTGGCCGGATTCTCTGAATCCGGGTTTCTGCTCGATCTCGGGATTTTCCTGTCATAGCGGATTTTCCTGGACTCTGCCAAAATCCTGGCCCTCGTCAGTTCCCTGGTTTCTGCATTTCCGTGAAATCCGTGTTTCTGCGCATCTTCAAATTTTTTGGAATTTTGTTTTGAGCTCGGGTTTCCGGATTTGTCAGAAGTGTCTTATCGCGCATTAATGACCGAGGTACCTCTGCTCAGATGGGTATATGGGCAGATTTTGGGCATATTAAGCATCATTCTGATTTCGATTGCTCACTTGTTTCTGCTCTGGCGATTGGAAATTTTCATTTGAGCTTAGAGGTTTGATTTGGATTGCGTGTGTGTGAATTGATTGGAGCACTGTTGGTTAAAGTTTTCATTGCTAAGGACGCGCTGCTTATGTGGTTTCTACCTCGAGCTCTGATTTCATCCGCATTGATCCATGGTAGGTTATCGATGGCCCCTCTTGTTTGTTTACGCCATGATTGGGTTCTTTTGTATTTAATGGTGATCATTTGGGTCGGCCTTTGCTGGGTTTTGATTCCATATTTATAGAGTCAGGGTTTCACCCGTTTTTGTTGTGGAACCCTATCATCCATGCCCTATGAGCTCTATTTATCCTATGGATTGTGCATGTATCCTTTAGACAGGGTTCTGGGTTAGATCGTGTGCTTCTTTAGTGTGAAATTTGCTATTATGCGAAGTTAGGGTTTCCCTCGGTGTTTGGCCTGGAATGAAAATTTGTTATGGTTGAGCAATCTTGTCATTGTATCACATTGACCCCCATCCTGTGAAGATCTGGGTGCTTTAGGTAAATCCTTGACTGATATTTTAAACCTTAAAGTTTCCCCTGATTTTAATGGCAGAGGTCTGGTTATTCAAATTAGGGCATCATTATTTTGACATAGGGATTCATCCTTTGAGAAGCTTTTGAGAAGTTGAAATCCTTTGCGTCCTGAGTTTTGTTGATTATTGTCAGTTTCGAGATCATTAGAACTCAGGTAGGGGAGATCCCATGATCATTTGGATTTTGTTCGCGTTTCGTCATTTATCGGGTTTCCAAGGTCCTCGCAGAATTTCACTGCTTTTGGATTTTCCCTGATTGGGCTTATTCCGCGGGCTTGGGTAATTACCAAAACATTTCAAGTTGTCCGCGAAAATCCGTTCCATCCGGATTTTTTTGGATTTCCCATCTGGCTTTGTCCTTTTTGATGTTTCGATGATAGGACTAATGGAATGATTATTAAATGCTTATTTCTTGTTGCCAATGAGTGAATTCCATGATTATCTTTTGATCTTTCATCCGTACTAACGATCCATTTGACTAATGATGCTTTGGCAGCAGGAATCCATCTAGGTCGGATTTCTCCAAAATTCTGCCACGACTGGATTTTTCTGGATTGCGATATTTCCCCGGACTACTTATTTTTCCAGATCTTGAAAGGATTAGCAGTTGTGATGAATTTCAATGGTTTTATATGATCTTATGCTAACCTTTAGTCAGAATATGCCTAATAATTAAGCACTAATGGTGTCTTTTGTGAGTGCAGGCCGAATCAAGCAAGGCTACGGTCGAGAAATCTAAGGGTGGCACAGGAGGGTCATCCATCTCTGAGACAAAATGGTTACGACTAGATGTGAAGAGTCAGCTTCCCAAGAGCAAGTTGTCTTCTGTGTGGGCCGAAGTATCTGATACCAATGTTGGGGCCTGGAAATATGAGGAGTTCAAGCAGCGGACGGCTGAGAAAGATCTATCAGCCTTGAGGCAAGGAATGATGAAATCTGGACTAGTGCATGTGGTAGGCTTCCCCTCAGCAATCCAGTGTTATGAGCTGATTCTCGAGTGCGCCAGACAGTATGACTTTGATACACAGAGGTTGGTTAGCACTGAAGGAAGAGTTCTGGCGAATTTCAGTCCTGTTTCCATTGCGCAAGCTTTCAGCATGCCTGATCTACCTTCAGTATGTGCTTTGAATATAGATACAGCGAAAACATATTATGAGAATGAGCCCATCAAGGCTCAACAGATAGTCAATTCGTGGCTGGAGAAACCCAAGTCCCACTATTCAAAACTGCCCAAGCAGCTGCACAAGGTTAAGTTTAGGTCAGACATCTATGATGCGATTACATTCTTGAGCAGAGTGGCTGGTTTGAGGACTGTCGGGGTGCTAGAAAGCTGGATGGTCCATGTGATCACCAAGATCGAACAAGGAACCAATTATCACTGCGCAGGGCTTATCAGCGCTAAAATCAACAGGCAATTGAGGGGTGTCCTGGAGACAAAGAAGTTCACTATGTCCTCATATGTAATGTATGTGTTGGCCATCTCTTACCCATATAAGGGTCTGAATCCAAGAGGGACACTTGGACGGGATATCATTTATGAGGTCTATCCAGAATTGCATCTTGGGCATAAAGATTACAGAAGGTCTAACGATGCATTCACGATGCATTCACCCGGACGCTACAGAATGCTGAACACATGAGGCTGTCGGATGGGGCCAAGGGATTGATAAAGAACTATGGAGTTTGGTTCATCCAATTCCCCACCTTCACCTACCTCAGAGTTGGTGGATGCCTGGTTACTCCGTACAGGTTGCCTAGGTACCCTATTGATCACCTTGTTTTGTTGGAAGTTGAGAGGCAAATTTGTGAATTTGATGCTGTGGTAAAGAGAGAGAAGCACAAGACAGGCTTTGGTGGGGATTTTCCTCTTGGAATTGGAGTGGCAGAAATGTGCCCTTCTATTCAATCGGCCCACATAGCAGAGGAAGAGCTAGCGGCATATGGTTTCTCCTTCCATTCCAAAAGGATGAACTTTGACATAACTGGAGAAGCACAGAAGAGGGCCACTAGGGAATACCGCCATAAGGAGGACCTGGAAGATTATTGGGCCAACATCAAAGATGATCTTGAGGCTAGAAAGAAGAGGTACTCCAGGCTCCCTGTGGAGGCAGTTAGACAGTATAATGTTAGGTTGATTTCAGATCAACTGGATGATGATGGAAACCTGGTTCAGGACCACGCCTATGAAGCTATAAAGGACAGGTCGGTCAGGGATATCAATTGGAGTGAGGATGAGGTTACAGAGTTGGAGGACTTAATGGTTCCCGTCATGAAATTCACCTCTTCTTGGATAAAACATAAAATTTGGGAGTTGGAGAGTGCAAAGGTGACTTGTACTTTCGAATTGATGGGGAATCTCTATCCCATGTTGACTTCTGAGGAATCCGGGGAAGATGACCCCAAACAGAAGGTTGTAAAAACCTCACCGTTCAAGATAAAGGTCAGAGGTCCTAAGGGAGGTGAGCCCGAAGCGAAAAGGAAACCAAAAGGAAAAAGGAGGTGGAAGACTTTAATGATTAGCAAGTCCTCTGATGAGGAGGAAATGGAAAAGGCAGAAGAGGAAGATGTTCCTCCACCACCAAAGAAGACAAGAACAACAAGGAATGCAAAGAAGAAGGGTCAGGGTGCTTCAGGTGATGAGCCTCCAATTGTTGATGTAGAGAGCTCAGGAGGGGAGAAAGCTAAAGTCTACACAAGGAGATCCAGGATTCCATCTCCAAAGGACACTGTGCCTAAGACAGATCCTCTTCCTAAAGCACCAACCCCAGAACCATCCAAGCCTGTTTCTCCTCCACCAAGCGCACATGAAGAGGAAATTCTAGAGGAACATGAAACTAGCGGAGAGGCGGAGCCCTTCAGGGAGGGGACTATCTTTGGTGAGGTAGTGGGGCTTGAAACAGAAGAGGTCGAAAAGCTTCCTTCTCCCCTGGTGCAGTACGAAGATTCTCTGGAGAATGGCAGGGGTGACGGATCGCCTGAGCAGAAAGAAGATGCTCCTGTTAAAACCCCATCACCAATGCAACCAGAGGCGGAGCTTGATGAAGGCGACCAGGGTGAGCAGCTACTTGAGAAGGAAGAAGACAAAATAACCACAGAGGAAGAGGAAAAAGTGACAGAACAGCTAGAGGATGCCAGAACAGAGGAAATCCGAGTAGACCCTGCAGCCCCGGACTGGCTAGAAAAGGAGCTTGCAAGGAAAAAATAAGTGATTGTTGAAGATACTCCCTTGGACTGGGACGAAATGCTATCAAAGATTGGCAAGGGGAAGAAAAGGAAGGTTGCCAAGGTGGTTTCAAAGGTGGAAAGGGATGAAACCCATAACAGGGTTATCCACATTGCCACTCCTGCCATGGAAAAAATAAGAGAGGATGTTATAGGTCAGGATTATAATGTGCAAACGATCAACCTTGGGCTTGCATCCATGGAGCAAGATATAGAAGAGTTTGAAGGGTCTAGTGTGGTGATTGTTGACAGATTGAATAGGGAGACTCAGACCAAGCGTGAATTAAAGAGGGAAAATGAAAGATTAAGGAAGTGTTTGGAGGAGGTAATGAAGCCTCTGCAATCCTTCCATCCTTCTTGTTCTGCCACTCTGGGCTTTTTGCCCAAAGAAACAATCTTCGAAATTGAGAAATGAGAACCTTAGCTCGAGCTGCAATGGATTGGTTGGTGAGTGTACAAATGAAGGGAGATAATGCCATCAGGGACATTCTATCGGTTGGAAAGGATGCAGTTCGAGCTAAGGAGCTATTAGAGCATGTACTGTCCCAAGATAAGGAGGACATGGACCTCCTGTTGCAGAAATCAAGAGTTATCATGGGACATGGTCAGGATCAATTGCTGGCAGATGGGATCCTTCCTTCCTCCAGATTGAATGAACCTTGGGAATGGTTCAAAGCACTGCAAATTAGACAGAAGGCTATAAAAAAGATCCTGAAATGAAAGAAGCAGATTGATGGGGATCTCACTGCAGTATACGATGGATGCATTGCATTCTTTGAGGTGATGACTAGCAGGAGGAAGATAGCCCCGAAATACCTGAACCTTAAGCAGTTAAAGGAGTGGTGGCATGAGGTTTATGCCCCAGATGCAGAGGGGGTTGTAACCGGCCACCAGCTTGATGATGTAGCCACCTACTTGGCAGTGATGGATAAATATCTGGCCCATAGGGAAGATTGGGATAAAATTGTTGAACGGTCCAAGGAAGATATTGATTCTATTAAATGTCGGCTTAGGGTATTACCTTTGCCACCTGTCACCGAGTTGGATGGAACATTCTTGAGGGAGCAGGGTTCATCTGGAAAGGGAGGATAAGGGAAGAAGCGGTTAATGCTTATTTTGAGATTTGTGCTTCCCTATTATCACGGGGCATGCATTGGACAGGACTGCATTGAAGATTGTTTCAAGGCCGACCTGGATGATGGCATTTAATGTGTGCCTTAGTTTGTTTTTCCTTGGCCGACCTGTTTTGGCAGTTTTTTTGTAAAATGTTTGGCTGGGCTGACATATCTTGGGATTTGCTATAAATGGGCACTCTTGCCTCAATTAAAGGGTTAGCTAGATAGTAATAGAGAAGTGAGAGCAATAGTTAAAGTATTTTTCCTTAGAAATAATATTCAGTTTCTTGAAGCAAACATTATATTCAGAACAGTTGAATTGTTGCAGCATTTTGGTGATTAATACAATTGAAGACATTGTGGTTTTCCTGGTGAAATCTTTTGTGTTATTTCATCTTGCATGGTTCTTTTGTTCTATCTTTCAAATTGCTTGGAGATTTAAGGTTTAGTGTTCAGAATTAAATAGTCTTGGTTTGATGAATGATGTTTCTTGATTTTATATTTGGAATGTTTGTAGCAGTCTCTGGTCTATACTCACAGTAACTATCTGATTGTAGTAGGCTGGTGAAGTCAACCTGGACCATACATTTAATGTGCTTAAGTTCAATTATAGATGAATGTCTATAATTTGAAAATCTAAACACCTTAGAAGATTGCACCATTCTTGTGAGATTGCATTGTGGGTCGATCAAGGATTGGTTATTTGAGATTGGTCCATACCAGATATCTGTCATTTGCATTGTTTATCTTAGGAATAGTTTAGATTTCATCACATCCTTGCACCCTTGTCTTTTGCTATTTCTTTATCATCTGGTTAGATTTAGGATTTAAGATCATCATATTGCAAGATCTGATAAGTGGAAAGATATCGTTTTCTTGTAGTAAGGTCCGATTGTGATTACCAGCATTTTCACATATTATCTAAGTTGTTTATGCATTGTTATGACCTAACACCCGAGAGACCTTGGGATGATTTTTAGTGATTTATTATTGGAAATAACCTTTCAAGAGAGATAGAATATTGCATTCTGTCTAAGTTGTTGCTGTGCAGAAAACACCATCAACAGTCCCAACCAATGATGTCATGGGAATTGGAAAAGTGACTTATATAGGGGAAGAAGAGTACCCTGCCACCAACATGAGAGTTTGTGTTCGAAGAGTAATCAACTTCCCACGAGGAGAAGTGACATACCGAGACCACCTTGAAGAGTTCGAACAAGCATTCTAGTGATCTAGAAAAGAAGAGAAGAGGCTGGAAGCAAATGAAACATAGAGGAATCATTGAATGAATTGGTGTCCTAGGAATAGTCTTGGGTTAGGGAAGGGTAAGATGCCATTGAATCTCAATTGAGGGATTGGGGTACACCACTTGTCAAGCAAGTATCAAAGGAGCAATGTGTTCCAGGATCAAAAGGTACGTGAAGATTTATGCCAAAGATGAAGGCCAAGTTCATTGGCCACAACTCAAAGAGTCACTATGAACTAGGGGTGGGTATTTGATATAGAGTTATAGGAGATTGGTTTAATTAGGAGTGACATAGCTCCAATTGTAAAAAAATCCAAGGGCCAAGTTGAATCAATAAAGTTGCATTTCACCCTATAACTTGTGTAGTGTCTCATTATGTATTTTGGTGGATTAATATTGACTTGACTACTAACAACAAGAGTCTTATTCTTTGTTTTTTCTAATGTGAGAACCTTGCCCCAACTTCTCCTTCTGAGTTGTCCCATTTTTGGAACCTGGAGTATTACATTCCTACAAACCTAACACATATGATTGTCTTGGTGTCAATGCCTCAAGGGTTCCTCCTCAAGTACCACCACAAAATCCACTAGCACCATTACATGAATGCCTCCCTCTTTCACTCAGCTCTAAGCACCATTAATCCCCTGATCTCTAAATATGAGACTACCTGCCATGCCTAATTTAGTGGTTGTTCCACTATCCCAAATAGTTTCCACCACTATCTACTTCTAACACAACCTTCTATAGCACTGCCAACTCGAGTTAAAACCCACATGGAACTAACCTACAAGAGTCCAACCCCTGAATTCCCAATGATATCTTCAAACTCAAAGATCAATCCCCCATCACTCTGGTACTTAATCCTCCTCATTTTTTTCCAAGTTCACGCATTCTAGTAAGGTACTTCATCACTCTTGGTCCATGAAAGTATGTTGAATGCACTTCACACTAACCTTTCACTACAGGGACCAATATCCCTCAAATTTTTGATTTTGTAGATCAAGCTTCATTGCATGTCAGCCAGACTAACACAACCAAGAAACCTATGAATCAGGCTACCTCTTAGAAAAATCCAATCAACTCTTCCTCCAAATTTTTCATTGAATATGACATGTGTTGTTGGTTACAATGAAGTTGTAGACTCTAACTGCATCACCTAGCTTCTTTACATCATGGTTTCTAAGAGTTGATTTATTTTTATGACACAATAGTTAGCTATCTTCACAAGTACAAAAAGGTATGTGAAGTTGGGGAATAGGTGGTCAATTACCATTACAATAGTAAGGTTTAGTGTATGAAATTTTAGTTGTGGGCCCTACTTTCACATTTGTGATGCATGATATATGCATAAAGGCAACAAGTTAAATTTTTGTTAACTTAGTTCTTGGAATACATTTATTTCATTGGACCACACAGTTGTCACCTTACAAAATGTACATGTCCTTGATTATACCAATATATCATGACTTGAATGTAAATTTTATGCCTATCAACTCTCCCTATACCAAAATAGTGATGTACAATAGCCATTAATCTATCCCACCTAAGGGAATTAAAGGATAGAATTCAATTTTTTAATTAAAGATTCGACAATTACGCTATTCACTACATTAAGTCACACATGAATTTAATATAACATGTGGTGAGGCAAGTAAATTTATTTCATTTCCATTAATTAGGTCCATTGGAAGATAATTGTAAATAGAAAAATGAAAACCTCCAAGATTACACCAAAAAAATTATTGTTAGCATTCTTAGCATTCAAAGTTGAATAGGAAATCACCTACAAGCTCTTAACCTCAATTGAGGATGGGTAAGTTCTTCAAAAAATATTTTAGAGTTCCTTCAAGTTTATAATTTAGGGTTTGTATTTTTGTATCTATTAAAGTTTACTAACACCTAGTATATTTGAAAAGCTATAATTCACCATCAATTTCTAGTAGACTAGAATTTTTAGGACTCTAGCATTTTCCCAAATTCAGTCATCCTTCCTCCTAGGATGGTGGGATTAAGAGAATACTATACTATTAATTAATTAATCAATTTTTTGTCTCTAAAAAATCCAAGAATGCCCAAGGTCTCAATATACTTTCAAATAGATTGCAAGATAGGGTTGAGTCGATTAGAGATGTTATCATCCTAATTACTGGTTGGGAATCATTTGAATATTTTTGATATCATGCAAAAATACCTACACTTATATCCAACATACATGTGGTGGTTAGACCTAGGAAAATTGGCAGTTCTAAATGTTTTTGTTAGCACTAAACTAGTATATGCCATGAGTATCTAGTACAATCCAAAATATAGACAATTAAAGGTCAAGAATAGAGATATACTCTTCACTTTGAATAAGGAATTGATTAGGAAGGTTTTTAACCTTAATCTCCAAGCCAAATCAAATAAAATTGTATGATTTATGCAAAGATTACAGACAAGAAGGGAGTAGCTACATAGTTAATTGGTTACCTAACCACATATTGAAGAGCACATAAGGGATAAAGTCAATTCTTCTAGAGGAAATTAAGCTTTTCAATGTTGATACCTTTCCAAAATATTTTAAGATGATGTACATAACTTTGTGCTACATTATGTGTAGATACCTATTCATGAACTATGACGGAATTCAACATAGTTTTGTCAACATGTATTTTTATTTTTCATCTTTATGGTGGAGGGAATTTACAAAGAGCTAGAATCCCATCATTTAGATGGCACTCTATATTATTTCATGTTTTTTATATATCTTGGGAGAGACACTTGGGAACCTAGTCTCAAAGTTACATGCATGTCATTCAAGAACATTGTAATGCTAATTGAATGAAGAAATTATGTATTGTTATGAATTGCTAAAATTTATATTATTATGTTTTTAGTACTTTTTTGTACACAAAATGTTGAATATGTTGGGACATGAGACAAATAAATTGTCTCATACATTTTTTAGATTCCTAAGACCAAAGTAGTTTGATCCCAATGCAAATATGACCACAATTGGGGTGATTCATTCTATCACAAAGATAGGACAATCATCAAGATATATGGAGCTAACTTGTGAATCCATGTGTTCTTCCTTTTTGGACACCAAATAGGATTAATTTTCTTAAAATTATGTGATAGCTCAATGAGTTAATAAAAGTCATTTTAGACAACATAGGAAGGGATCCTTTTTCTTGGAAACAAAATTGATGGAATACAAAGTGTAGTCTAATAGAGCAAGAAGATATGACCCAAACATTTTATTGATAAACCCATAAAGGAAGTGGGATGGTCAAGATATGAGCATTTGTTTAATGAATCCAAATATTTGATTAGGATTTTCCTAACTACAAAGGAAGTTTTTCAACCAAATTAGGAAATTGGACGCATATCCTCCAAAGTGAAAAAAAGGAGAAAGTCCCTTGACATAAATTATAAAGGATCATTTGATGATTTCAAGGACCTAGTGGTCATAATGTAAAGAATGTTGGAAAATTTAATACTTTGGGAGTGATAACCCTAGTAGCCACAACAAGAGATTGCACAACCAATTCACCTCACCCATACATTATGTATTGTATGAGTTGTTCATAGTGAACACTCAACAAATATTGCATAAATACAAAGGATCCAGTCTCTAGTTGACTATGATATTATTGAGGCTAGTGGTAAGATTTTTTTGATGACTAATATATTAAGAAAAAATTTACTTCACCTAAGAGGCTTGATATCGACAACCTTTTGAAACAAAATTGTTGAATTTAGAAGAAGGGGAGAAAGTAGTGCAATTAGTTAGAGCCTTAGCTTGTGAAAAGTTCCTTTTAAATGATGAATTTATTAAGTTTGGTGTGTTTAGGATTATGTTAGTGAAGTTAAAAATAAGTGTAGATATGGATAAAATAAATAAAAAGCAACAAAAAAGAGAAAATATTGATGATGATACTACTTAAAGTCTCCAAAAACAAATTGAGTTTTATTTGGCTAACATGACCTGAAAAGAGGGGAGGAGACTTGTCAAAGAAAGTGGATGTCTATATTATTACCTAGATGTGATATATTCTCAACTATTTCTCTAGATACTATTAGAAGGAAATATGTTGATGAAGATATCTTGGGGAGTGAGAAGTATGAAAAATATTTATATTTTGGATCTAGATTCAGCATAAGGCATGAGGCATTAATCATATGGGTTAAAGTTCCATAATACAATAAGCCTTGGGTAGCTCAAGATATAAATGAATTAAGGGGAAATTTGATTGTTATAATATTAGAGATATCCTTACACCCTAGGCTACATCCCTGTAGTAAGCATTGATCTATTTCATGAAGTCATGTAGCAAGAGAATTATAGGTAGATTTTGATAAGCTACCATATGAGCATAACAAAATATTGCATGAGTACAATAAAATAAAATCTATGGTGGCATAACCAAAGCTTAAATCTAAAAATACCCTTTTGTAGATTTATAATAAAATTATAAAAAATAGGTTTTTTGAGAAGGAGAGATAGAGATAGAAAGAGGCAAAGATGGCGTCGTCGCTCTCTGTGTGCAGAGCTAGGGAAATCGTGCCCTAGCTCGTTCCTGTCTTGTCTGGGTTGCGTTTGGGTGGGTGGGCGGTTGTCTGTGCGCAGGGGGGTCTGCTGATCTTGGTGTTTGGTTGTTTGCGTTTTGAGGGTGCTCGGTGGTTGGCTCTCTCCATCTGCTCGCGGCCAGCCTTTGTTCTCTGTGGCATTTGGTGGCAGTGTCTTGGTGCGTGGGTTGCTGGCTGTGGCGTGTGGGCTTAGTGTGCTCGGTGGGGTGTGGTGTGGTGTGGCAGAAGGCGGGGTTTGGTGTGGGATAAGGTGTGTGGGTGGTGAGGTGGGTTTGCGGGTTGGGTGCTTCAGCTGGAGGGCCTGTGCTCCCTCCTCTGAGGAGGTGTGGTGTTACCCCTTTGGGACTTACGGGGGCCTGTATGAGAGTTTAAGGCTTCTCCTCTATGCTGCAAGGGGATTCTTCTAGGGTTTGCCCCAAAATGGATTTCCGCTCAGCAGTGGGTTCGAAACCATCGCTTCAGGGCTCGAAGGTTTTTGATAATAATCTGTTTTCGATGGAGCCTGAAAAAGCTATGTCAGGATCGGCAGGAGGGCTTAGAATTCCGAAGATTAATGGATTCCTTGAACGGTGTGCAGAGAGGCCGAATGTAGTCATTCCGATGGAGATGCTAGCTGAGGATATTGATTATTTCTCAAGGCATTCTCTTTATTGCAAATTCTTGGGTTTGAAGATTTCGCTGCAATTCTTGGATTCGTGGGCTCAGAGGACTTGGCTGCCTGAGGGGGAGATGGAGATCCGCCTCTTGGCAAATAATTATTTCATGGTCACTTTCGACTACATGGCGGATTAGAATAGGGTTTTTGAAGGGGGCCCGTATTTTTACAACTAGGTGGGCTTGTTCATTAAGCCATGGCATGCTGGTTTTAATCTGGCGGAGGAGCTTCCGAATCAGGTTCCAGTTTGGGTTCGTCTTCCAAGGCTCCCCGTGGAATGTTGGCGCGAGGATGTGTTGCACTTACTAGCTTCGAAGCTAGGGAAACCTGTGGGCTCGTCACAACATACACAATTCAAAAAGGTAATGACTTTTGCTCGATTCTGTGTAGAAATTAACTTAAGTAAGCCATTGCCAGACTCTTTGGAAGTAAGTGCAGGAGATTATTCATGGGTGCAGCAGCTTGACTATGAAACATTACCTTTCCGTTGTCGTTTCTGTCATGAGTATGGTCACCTCCGGCGTAGGTGTCCAAAGGCCAAGCCTTTGGAGGTTCAATCTCCTCTGCCTTCAAATAACACACCCAGAGTGGATAAGGGAAAGGATACCTTTCAGGGTGTTGGTGGTAGGGAAGATGGTTTCACTTATGTTAGAGGCCGAAACAGAAATAAAGGTCATAAAAGGACTCTGAAGGATAGACAGGAGGAGGATACCTTCAATAGATTCGAGGTGTTGGAAGAACTTAGTCAACAGGAGGTGAACCCAGGATTTTTTGATCTTGATCATGGGACTTTGGATATAGATCAGCATGGCCCTTCGGTGGAGGAAATTATTACTTCCCAACAGGAGGGGGTTGTGAGAGTGCAATGCATAGAGGAGGTCAGGAATGACCCTGGACAGGAAAAGCTCAATTTAGAGGTGCTTATGGTTTCACTTGGTGATGGGCCTTCAGACATAGGGACATCTCGGCAGTTGGGGGTCCAAGATGCATCAGGTGGTAGTGCTGAGGTTGGGCAAGCTAGTGTGGATAAGGCTCACCTCGGACAGAAGGCAAATTCGGAGGCAGGGAAGAAGAATTTGAAGTTGTCCTCTTCGTTGGGTATTTTGCAAAAAGATCATAAAAAGGGGGGGTCAGAAAAAACCTCCAAGTTGGGTAGGAAGAAGGATGTGGAAAAGATTAAGATGATTGGGGAGACTTTGGTGGAATCAGGGTCAGTCAAGACTCTTGATTCGCATTTCTCTTCTCCCTTGAAATGATAGTTCTTTCTTGGAATGTAAGGGGCTTGAACAGTGGCCCTAGACAAAAAGCTGTTCGGGATTTGATTAGGCTTCATGCGCCTGACGTTCTTTTTCTTCAGGAGACTAAGCTCTCTGTGGAAGGTATGATGGACTTAGCTCCTAAGTTATGGAGGAATGGTGATTGCCAATGCACTGGGGCTCAGGGGGCTTCTGGTGGGGTGGCGTGCTTTTGGAATCCGCGAAAGATTTGCCCCCAATGGTGGGGGTCTTTTAAATCCTCCCTTTCCATGGTGGCTTCTTGTTTTGTTTCTGGGGAAACTATTCTCCTCTCTAATGTGTATGCGCCAGTGGAGTTGCAGGGTAAGCACATCTTGTGGTCCAACATTCATTTGGTTCATAGCCTTTTCCCTTACCATCCATGGATTATTGGAGGTGATTTTAATGCTATCACGGAGCTTGCGGAGAAGAGGGGTGGTACCGCGAGGCTGGAGTCTTCGGCGTTGCTGCTCCAGGACAATATTTCTGCTCTACGTCTTGTGGATATCAAGCCGGGTAATGGTCTATTTACATGGAATAATAGGAGAATAGGAGATGCCTCTATTTCAGAGAGACTTGATAGATTCTTGGTGTCTAGTTTTTGGTTGGGGGACAGGTGGAAGATTTGTTCTGAAATTTTGGATGGTCGAGGTTCTGATCATTGGCCAATCAAACTGGTGGCTGAAATGCCTCAGCGGTGTGCTAGATAGACCTTTAAGTTTCAGCTCATGTGGCTCAGGGATGAATCTCTCCATGATTTGCTCCCTGGCTGGTGGGATCTAGGGAAGCCAGCCTATGGCACTGCGATGTACACTTTCTCAAAGCGGCTCCAGTATGTTAAGTATAGGTTGAAGAGTTGGAATAAGCAGCACTTTGGCAATTTGTTTAAAGAAAAATAGAAAGCTCAGGAGCATCTTGATCTAATTACCAGACAGATTCGTGATCAAGGCCTCTCGGAAGATTTGAGTTTGTTAGAGGTTGCTGCAATTAAAGAGGTTGAGGAATGGGAGTTAAGAGAAGAACTTTTTTGGAAACAGAAGTCCCGTATTGAATGGCTTCAGGCTGGTGATAGGAACACTTCTTTCTTCCATAACTCTGTTAAGGATCGGAGGCAAGGTAATGCTATTTCTTCCCTCTTGCTGCCTAATGGGGAAATTTTGTCCTCTTCCGCTTCTATATCTGCTGAATGCATTCGGTATTTTTCTACCTTATTCTCTGAGGATTCGCCTCCTGCGGAGGAGGATGAAGCAAAGATTTTAGGCTGTATCCCACAGTTGGTGTCTAATGAAATGAATGAATCACTGCTCTCTCCTATTTCCTTGTCGGAGCTTGAGAATGTGGTGTTCCAGATGAAGAAAGGAAAAGCCCCTGGGCCTGATGGATTTCCTATCGAGTTTTTTCAGGAGTTCTGGGAAGTGGTTAAATTGGACCTCTTAGAGGTTGTTCAAGAATCCTTTATGCATAAACAAATGTTGAAGTCTCTGAATGCTACCTTTTTAGCTCTTATCCCCAAGCGGGAGGGGGCAAATTCTCTGGATCTTTTTAGGCCTATTGCACTCTGTAATGTGGTGTATAAAATTATTACTAAGTTGATTGCGGAAAGGTTGAAACCTTGGCTTGGTGGGTTAATCTCCGAGGAGCAGGGAGGCTTTGTTGCTGGCAGGCAGATCATGGATGGGGTTGTTATTGCGGCTGAGACTATCCATTCTATGGAATCCTCAAAAGAAAAGTCAATGTTTATCAAGTTGGACATGGCTAAAGCGTATGATCGTGTTAAGTGGAGCTTTCTCTTCAAAATTCTTGGAGCTTTTGGTTTTGCTGAGGGTTGGATTAATTGGGTAAGGAGTTGTGTCACTTCTTCTTCCTTTTCGGTGCTTATTAATGGTGAGCCCACTTGTCTATTTGGTGCTTCTAGAGGCCTCAGGCAAGGTGATCCCTTGTCCCCCTACTTATTCATCCTTCTTGCGGAGGGCCTGGGTAGGCTCATCCGTACTCAAGTTGCTAGTGGCTTGCTTCAGGGCTGGATTTGGGGAAATGACATTCCCCCTTAGTCTCATCTTCAGTTCGTTGACGATACTGCCTTGATGGGTAGGGCTAAGGTTGAAGAGGCTCTCCACTGGCGCAGTGTGTTGGACAGTTACTTGGCGGCTTCTGGGCAGTGCATTAATGAGGGGAAGTCCTTCATTTATTTCTTCCATACTCCTAAGGTTATTCAAAGGAGAATTGCTGGTATTCTTCGCTTTCAGATTGGCTCGCTTCCTTTCTCCTACCTAGGTATCCCGCTTGCCATTCGTTCTCTCCCCAGAAGGTTTTGGCAAGAGACTCTTGACAAGTTTCGAAGATTGGTCAGTCATTGGACTTGTAGGTGGCTTTCTTCAGCAGGTAGAATGACCCTTCTAAAATCGGTGGTCCAGGCTCTTCCTCTTTTCAGATGCTTTGTTCTTTCTGCTCCTTCAAGTTTTGTTAAAGATTTTGAGAAATTGTCTCGTCAGTTTCTATGGGCTGGCAATCTTCTCCATAGAAAATGGAATTTGGTGAGGTGGGATGTTGTCTGCAGGCCAAAGCAGGAGGGGGGTCTTGGTCTACGACGATCGGATTTGAATGGGCAGGCCTTGGCTGCTAAGTTGTATTGGCGTTGGTGCTCACAACAACACTTGTTGTGGGCTAAGATCCTGACCTTCAAATATTTGGGAGCAGTGGAAAGTAGGGAGGTGGTTAGATTCAGCATGGAGGCTAAAGGTTCCATGATCTGGAGTACCCTTAAACGGGGTGCCAAGCTGGTTAAGCAGGGTCTTTTTTGGATTTGCAATGGGGGTCAGGATGCTCTCTTTTGGCATGACTCCTGGGATGGGCATCCACCCATTGTGTCTTCTCATCCCCACCTGCATGATTTGTGCCAAGTTTTTGAGGTGGCGGGTTGGTGCCATGTGGCTGACTTCAAATCGCAAAATTATTTGGGTCAGATTTCGGTGGCCAAATGGAAGGACCCCTTGGATTGGCCTCATGGGGGTGTGGAGAAGGACCGTCAGGAGCTAGCTAAGCTCTTATCTGGTCGTGTCTGCAACTCTCTCCAGGGAAGTGATGTGCTTGCTTGGGGTCCTGATGGGAAAGGAAAATTTGCGGTGGCCTCGGGTTATCAGGTTTTGGATAAACAAGTTTTTGGGAGCTCCCAGGTTACTTGGTGGAAGCATGTTTGGAATAAGTTTGCTTGGCCTAAGTGTAATTTTTTCTCTTGGCTAGTGGTCCAAGGCAAGTGTCTTACTTGGGACAATCTTTGGAAACGTGGTTTCCAGGGCCCCTCCAAGTGTGTTTTATGTGGTCAGCATGAAGAATGCTTACCGCATCTCTTTTTTCAGTGTTCTTTTGTCAAGACTATATGGCATTACTGGTGGAATCTTTGGAGATTACCGTGTTGCCATGTTTCTTCCTTGGAGGACTTTTGGTTGAGACAAGGTTCTTCTCCTGCCAGAACCTCCTTTCTTAAAATTGCTTGGAGTATTGGTCCTAGTTTGATTGTCTGGCAAATCTGGTTGGAGCGTAACAGAAGGATTTTTCTAGATAAGAAATTGCTCATAAGGCAACTATGGGGGCGAATTTTGGGGGCTTTGCGGGAGACTCTGACTGCAAAGTGTGATTTGTCTGTGCCGATTGATCCTGGAGAATTTGGTGTTGTTAATGCCTTAGGTCTTGTCACTGGGGACAAGAGTATTGGGAACAAAGTGCATGGTAGGAGTGGGCGTGCGAGGGTTGCTCGTGAAGGCTTTTGGTGTCTGCCGACTCTGGGGGAGCTAAAAATTAATACTGATGGGTCATCTAGAGGGAATCCTGGGCATGCTGGGGTTGGTGGTATTGGTCGGGATAGCTTTGGAGTGGTGGTTTTTTTCTTCTCTATGTACCAAGGCTTGCAAACTAATAACCTTATGGAGGCGAGTGCTATTCTGATGGCGTTGGAGCAGGCTGTCGGCCTTGGATGGCGGCGGATTGTTTGTGAATCTGATTCTCAGGTGGTGATTGAGTTGTTGAATAAGCAAAACTTGGAGGAGGTGAATTGGCAGCTTGCTGTGGTTGCCAGGCAGATTCTCGCTATAGTTTCTTCTCTGGATTCCATTGTTTTCCGTCATATTCCGCGGGAGTGGAATAGGGCGGCTGATGGGTTGGCTAGATGGGCGTCGGAGAGGACAGATTCCTGGCATGTGGAGGACTGGGGCAATCTTCCTGCGGACATGGCGCCGGTTCTTGAGGAATGGGTTGTGGAGGATATGCGGTGTTTCTTGGGTGTGAATTAATTCTTGTCTTGTTGGGCCCTTTTGTGGCTTCTTTCTTCGGACTTTGTAATGTTGTTCTGATGTAGTAAAAATTTTACCCCCTTTTAAAAAAAAAATTATAAAAAACATATTTTTATTTTTTTACTAAAACTAGCTTTATCAACACCAAAAAAAAAGTTGATTGTCTTCTCAATAAAAATATTAAAGTTAATTAAATAAAATTTAAAATTATGATAAAATAGAGGGATTCCATGTTGAATGATATATTTTTTTTATTAGATAAATAATTTTTTAAAATGTATTATTAAAATAATTATATTTTTAGTACACACAAATTTCAATATTTAGTAATAAATTTATTTATCAAAATAAAAAATATATATCAATGCAATCATATTTCAAATTATAAATACCAAGGGAAAAAATATTATATTTAAAAATTAACATATTGTCAATTTTATAGAAAAAACTACATTCAATCATTTTTAATTTCAAATAGTGGAAATTTTCTTCACTTAGATTTTGTTTTCTCACCTATACATGTTATTTCTCAACAAAATGAAAACAAAGATCAAAATGACACCCTAATGGGTTGGGAGCTCGTTCTAGACGGTCAAGACCTCCTAATGTTTGGGATTGTTCGCTAGATCATAATCCCTCTCCTCCCAACAGTTTGACCACTCTATTTTTGCCCTTTGGATCTTTGCATAAACTTATTGTGGTTTGATTTCATTCAACTCGATTTTATGTCAGTTATATATTTAATATACATTTTAAAATTTTAATGTCTTTATATTTTAAAAAATAACAATAGCTTTTGTTCTAGATAAAATTAAATTATTGTATAATATGTTTATTTTTCATTGTTGATAAAAAAAATATTTGTTTTGTTTTATATTTGCATATATGATTGTTATGTTTTAGTATTTATGTACACAATTAGACATGAAACTCCTTGTGAAAAATCTCCATACATAAATATATAATAATATGTATATTCTAAACTACCACACATATTTTTAAAATATCCACATCTATCATAAATAATAATTTCAATATAAATATATATCTCTCACCATCTTTCAAGTACATAGATTTAAGATACCTATTACTAATTAAATATATAGATTGATGGCAAATTTTACAAATAATTTATATTTGAATTTTAACTTTTCTTTTTAAACTACACGAATAGATATAAATATACCCTAAAAACCCTAAAATAGAGACAAAATTTAAATTTTAACTTTTCTTTTTAAACTACACGAATAGCTATATATATACCCTAAAAACCCTAAAATACAGACAAAATTTACAGCTATGTAAAGTTGGCGAGAAGATAAAGGTTTTCTCCTGGCACTGTCATTCGCATCGGTTTAGAAGATTCTTCTTAAAAATGGCGCCATATTTGGAGATTCCAAGAGAAGCAACTCCCAGACAAAAAATGTCATCGGCATCGGGAGTAGAAGCGTTCAAAATCAGACATTTAACCAAAGAGCACATTCAGCCGACTATACGTACACCAAGACTCTGATGCTTTCGGTAGGATTAAGATCATTATAATATATATACTGATCTTATAATCTTCTGATATTACTAGACTCAAGGTCTGATAAATCCCCCAGATTAGCCATGGCCACACCTATTCAGTACAGAAGATTCTTGAGCCTAAGGGAACGATCGCCATGGATGATATGCCCTATAATTTTATGGACGATCGTTGTAATCGCCGTTCCTCTTTTGCTCAAATTTGTAGTCCATGCCCGATTTTACTCTTACATAATATATGCAGTCGTTATGTTGCTGGTGGCTCCCGCGATCTTCGGGAAGAAGAAGGTGGCGGAGGCGGAGGCGGCGGCCCCGGCGGCGGTAGCGCCTCCCACCTCAGCTACGAGGCCGAGGCGGAGCGTTGACGTGGAGATGGAGGTTTTCGATTACAGTATCTCAAAAGATGAGCTGGAAGATGGTAGCGGACAGGTGTGCGTTATTTGTTTCTGTAATTATGAAGAAGACGGGCTGCCAGCATTGTCGTTGCCAGCGTGCCGGCATAATTTCCACGTGGCGTGTATTCAGAGGTGGCTGCAGTGCCACGGCAGATGCCCCATCTGCAGTTCGACTCCGATTTCGACGCAGCCTTTATCACGAAGGAGCACAGATGTAGTGCGTGTTTCCGTTGTAGTGGATGCTCCGGAGAGCCCTGGAGAGGAAAGGGTGGATGTGTAAACTTTATTCATTCTAGTTTAGATGTGTCTATAAGGAGATATAGTTTGGATGTGTCTATAAGGAGGCATGTCTTATGGGTATTATTTTTGGACTCTCGAATAATAAAGAATGTGTTAGAATGCTTAGTTTTTGATATCTTTTGGATTCAATTCTATGTTTTTTTGTGTAGATGTTTCGGATCACATTTTGTGATGGGAAAAATACACAGTTGAATAACTGAGTGTGATCCGAAACGTCAACACAAGCTAAGCATTCTAACTTCATGGACTGTGGAAAACTCATACTAACTAATGTATGTGTTTTCTATTTTCAATAATTAGAGTTCGATTGTAACATTGATTGTAAAGATCATTTTTAAATATAAAAGGAAGATTTTTGTATGCAGATTTTTCTTTGCCTTCTAAATCTAAGTATTAATATTTGAAGCTAAAAAACACGTGTCTATATATGTTGTCCAACATACTCATGTGGCAGTCCTCTTCATATGTGTTTTTGTCCAATTCTTTGTTATCCAAATTTGTTGTAGGAATTTGAGATTTTGTTTGGGTTGGAGCTTTTGCTAAGCGTTTTGTTCTAGGTGTTGGAGCTAAGGAAATACCATTTGTCATTTTAGTGGTTTATTGGAATACAATCTATAGTTTATTGTTAGCTACATTGGGAGTTGAGATACACAAGGAAAAGACAAATCTTCATTGCTACGATTTGGCAATGAACACATTTGATGGTTTGTTGGAATATAATCTATAGTTTATTGTTAGTTACATTGGGAGTTGAGATACACAAGTAAGGAAAAGACAAATCTTCATTGCTACGATTTGGCAATGAACACATTTGATGGTTTGTTGGAATATAATCTATAGTTTATTGTTAGCTACATTGGGAGTTAAGATACACAAGCAAGGAAAAGACAAATTTTCATTGCTACAATTTGGCAGGGAACACATTTGATGGTTTGTTGGAATATAATCTATAGTTTATTGTTAGTTGCATTGGGAGTTGAGATGCACAAGCAAGGAAAAGACAAATCTTCATTGCAAGGATTTGGCAAGAACTCATTTGATAGTTTGGGAAGTCTAAGAATTGCAATCTTTCTAATTGTCTTTTCTTTATTATTTCTGATTTTTTGCACTTTGGGGATGGATACTAAGTGTGTTTAATTATTTGATATCAAATATATGGTGTATGTATATGCATAACACATATTCTATTGTGATTTCAATGTGTTTTTCTCTTGTTATACTATAACTCTATAACCCAATGGCCAGTGATCTTGGAAGTTATGATTGATCATACACTCAAAATAAATACATATTTCATAAATAGATTAGGAGTAGGACAACAATTTTTATGCACCTCATGATTCAAAGAAGCATCTATAGCAAGTCATAAGGGTAAAAGTTTAAAACTGTCATGCTTCTCTAAAGGAACAACAATGACAACTATAATTTTTTAACTTGTGTCACCTAAAAGAGATATTTAAAAGTTTAAAACTATGTCATGCTTCTCTAAAGGAACAACAATGACAACTATAATTTTTTAACTTGTGTCACCTAAAAGAGATATTTATGTTTTGAGTTTAAAAAATGGTGTAAACTAATTAAATCTAAAAAATTAATGTAGCTTATGTTTATTATTTTTTTAAAATTCAATAATTAGTTAGATGTAATTTTTTATAAATTTAAGAGAATTTTTAATTGTTAATTTAAAAAAAAAAAGTGAGGTCAACATAAAGTGCAAAAAAAGCCAAAAACCCCACATGAATAACTTGAAAATCTAATGTGTAGACTAACATTTGGATTTTCAAGCGGATAGCGGGTGAATGGGTGTGGGCAAGGCAGGTGCAGGTTTGTGACCTGTAACGAGCACGGCCCGCATGTCGTCTCTTCTTTCTTGCATGCAGCAGTAGATTGATTTTCCTGCCTTCTGGTGTCTTCTATGTTTGCTTTCTTGGGGTGTTTGGGGATTTTTTTCTATGTTCGGGGTTGCGTGGGGGTGTAGCAAGGGCCTAAGTGGGTCTCTTTTTTCTCTTATTTTCTTTGTTGTTGCTTCGTCTTTTTGTGCTTGGTGTTGAATTTTGTGCTCGTTTTGTCTATGGCGAGCATGGAAACCCTTAAGCAACCTTTGTCTTTTCGAGAGGTCTTGAGTGGGAATGACCCATCTTCATCATTGCATGCGAGTGCTATGAATTTTTTGAACATATCTCTTAATGGAGAAAGCCAGCAAGTGAATGGAGGTCTGTGTATCTCCAAAGCTAGTGGATGCTTGGAAAGGAGCCACGATCGCCAGTGTTGGTGATTCAATTGACTTTCATTGAAGAAGATATAAATTATTTGGAAAATCATGCTTTAATTTGTAAGTTTATGGGGATTTGGGTTTCTCTCCTCTTTTTAGATTCTTGGGCCCGATGTACTTGGAACTCTGAGGAGGAGATGGATATTATGCCAGCAGCTAAAAAATATTTTCTAGTGGTTTTCAACTACATAGCTAATCGAAATAAGGCTTTTGAAGGTGGTCTATATTTCTACAACCAGGTGGGCCTATTTATAAAACTGTGGCATGTTGGTTTAACCCATCAAAGAAGCTCCTATCTTGTATTCTTGTATGGGTTCATTTGCCTTGATTTCCATTAGGATTATGGAGGAATGATATTTTCCATTCCATTTCTATCTTGCTTGGTAACTAGTAGGCCCTTCCCAACAAACACTGGACAAAAAGGTAATCTCTTATGCTCGCATTTGCATTAAAATTGATTTGAATAACCCTTTTCTAGATTCACTTGAGATTCATCTTGGTTCCACTTCTTGGATCCAACAACTAGACTATGAATCTCTCCCTTTTCAGTGTCAGATTTGTCATGAATATGGCCATCTACAGAAAAAGTGCCCTAGGGCTCAATCTTTTGTTTCCTCTTAGGTCTAGTCGTCTCGTCAATCCCCCAAGATGGATTAGGGGAAAGCTCTTGCATCTAGTAATGTTCTAAATAAGGAGGTTTTTATTCCAATTAATCCTCGCAACCAATATAGAGGGCTGAAAAGAACTCTTAAAGATAGATAGGAGGATGGGCTTTTCAACCGTTTTGATGTCCTTGATGATTTGGGATAGCAGGAAGTGAATCCTAGTATGTTGATTTGGTGTCAAATGTCATGGAGGGGGACCAAGAGGTTGTCAATGATGTAAAGGATTAGGTGGTTCAGGAGGTTGGTATGGTAGATGCTCTACATGGTTACGGATCATGTTTTGGTTAACCCTACTGCATTGGTTGTTTAGAGGCTTCAAGTAAAGCTATGGATTAGTGATTGGATGGCAATGATTCTCCTTCAAACAAGGTTTTTTTGGAGTTAGCACAAGGGAATAAAATTTCCTCCTCTCTTGGAATTCAGCAAAAGAATTTCAAGAAAGGAGTTAATGATAAATCTCTCAAGGTTGGGAGGAAGAAATATCTAGATAAAATCAAATTAATGGGAGAGACACTGGTGGAGTCTAGGTTGGTGAAGACTATTGATTCCCATTTTTCCAACTCCCAAAAATGATTATTCTTTCTTGGAAAGTAAGGGGCTTGAATAGTGGCCCTAGACAAAAAGTTGTCCATGATCTAATGAAAGCTCATGTTCCTAATATTTTGTTCATTCGGGAGACTAAGTTGTCTATGGAAAGTATGGGTAACTTGGCTTCCAAAATTTGGTGGTTTAGTCAATGCCAATGTATTGGTGCACATGGTAGTATTGGGGGATTATTCTATTTCTAGAATCCAATGAAGGTTTCTTCTCTTTGGTGGTATTCTAGTAGATTTTCTATCTCTATGGTTGCTTCTTGCTTGGAGACTGGTGAGGTCATCAAGTACTCTCTAATGTCTATGCTCCGACTGACATTCTTGGTAAGACTTGCCTTTGGTCTCACATTCAGTATGTCTGATCTACTATTCCTTTTCATCCTTGGATTTTAGGTAGGGATTTCAATGCTATCCTCAATTTGGAAGAAAAAAGGGGTGGGTTGTAGAGGTTGGAACCTTCATCTATCCTCCTCAAAGATAATATTTCCATTCTTAATCTTGTAGATGTGAAGCCTAGTAATGACTTATTTACTTGGAGTAATAGAAGATGTGGTAAAGACTCAATCTCTGAAAGACTTGATAGGTTTTTGGTCCCTTGTTTTTGGATAGGCAATAATTGGACTACTAGATCTGTAGTTTTGGATTGGTGGTTATTAGATCATTGGCCAATCAAATTATCTGCTACTCTTTCCAAAGTCTCCAAGAATCCTTCTTTCAAGTTTCAGCTAATGTGGTTGTGTAACCCCCAACTTCAGGACTTAATGCTCAATTGGTGGCCCCGTGCTAAACCAGCTTATGGTAGTGCTACGTATTCCTTTATCAAGCAATTGGAATATGTTAAGCTACAACTTAAAAGGTGGAATAGGAAAAGTTTTGGTAATTATTCCAAGCTAAGTTGGAGGATCAAGACCATCTGGATGCTATCACTCATGAGATAAGAGATTCAAGTCTTTCAGATGAGCTTCTAAAGGAGGAGGCTTTTGCCTTAAAGGATCTAGAGGAATGGGAGTTGCGAGATGAAATTTTTTGGAAGCAAAAGGCTCGAGTTGAGTGGCTTCAAGAAGGAAATAGAAATGTTGATTTCTTCTATAATTTTCTTAAGGCTTGTAGGCATGGGAATTTGATTTATTCTCTTATTTCTTCTAGGGATGTCCAATTGGACTCCTTCTGCGATATTTCTAGGGAGGAGCTTGATAGTATTTTGTAGCTTTTTTCACATAGGATTCTCCTCAAGAAATTGAAGAAGAGAGCCATATCCTTGGTTGTATCCCCTCTTTGGTGTCATGTTGGAAATGAATGAGAACTTTATGAGAACCATTTCTCTTAAGGAATTGGAGGGTGTTATTTTCCAAATGAAGAAAGGAAAAGCATCGAGCCTAATGGATTTCCTATTGAGTTCTTTAGGAGTTTTGGGAAATTATAAATTAGAGCTTCTTGAGGTGGTTCATGAATCTCAGAAAAGTAAGCAAATGTTGAAAGCTATGAATGCTACTTTTCTTTCTCTAATTCCCAAATGTGAAGGAGCTAATAGGATGAATATGTTCAAACCTATAGCTTTGTGTAATGTGGTATATAAAATCATTTCTAAGCTCATTGCAAAGAGGCTTAAAATTTGGATCAATAGGCTCATCTCTAAGGAGCAGGGAGGATTTGTGGCAGATAGGAAAATCTTGGATGGTGTGGTCATTGTTGTAGAGACTATTCATTGGAAATGTCTATCTCTCAGGAGAAGGTTATTTTTATTAAGCTTGATATGGGTAAATCTTATCACATGGTCAAATGGCCATTCCTTCAAAAGGTGTTGTGTGTCTTGGGTTTTGTTGAGGATTGGGTTTCTTGGGTTATGAGTTGTGTTACTTCCACCTCCTTCTCTATTCTTATTAATGGTGAAACCTCTTCCTTATTTGGGGCTTCTAGAGGTCTTCAGAAAGGTGATCCTTTATCACCATATCTATTTATTCTTATGGCTGAAGGCTTGGGGCATGCATGTCATTAAAGTCCATTTTTCAGATGGCCTTATTCAAGGGTGGATTTGGGGCAATGGTGTGCCTCCTTAGTCTCATTTTCATTTTGTTGATGATACTACTTTGATGGGTGTGGCTAAGATCAAGGAAGCAACTATTTTTTGTCGAATGTTGGATATTTATCTTAAGGCTTTAGGGCAACAGATTAATGAAGGTAAATCTTCCATCTTTTTCTTCAATACTCCTTGCTCATCCAACAATGGATTGCTTGTATTCTCATATTCCAGATAGGTCAACTTCCTATGGTTTATCTTGGTGTTCCTCTCTCCATTGGTCCCCCTTCACAAGTGACCTAAAAAAGTATTCTTGATAAGTTACGATCGTGGGTGAATGATTGGACTCATAGGTTGTTGTCCTTTGTTGGGAGGTTGTTTCTTCTAAAATTTATGATTCAGGTTCTTCCCAACTATAGATGTATGCTTTAAATGGCTCTCAAGAGTTTTATTAAGGATCTGGATGTGCTTTTAGGGCATGTGCAAGATAATGGTGGGCCAAAAAGTGGCAATGAGGAAAAAAACACGTCTTTCATCGACTAAAAAAATGCAAAAAGAACGTGTTGAATTTTTTTAGGCTCAGGTGTCACCATACCAAACACCAAACCTACTTTTACAAATCGGATATCCTATTTGTAAAAATCATATATAAAAAACATTTGTCACTGTTTTGAAGTCATTCGGCAGTGAAGAACCCACGGGCGCACAGTGCATCCATTCTTCGCGTAACAGATATCCGATTTAGGCTAAATTTGATTTGGAAAGGTAAGTTTTTTTATTTTTATTTGATTTGATTCAATTTTGATTTAGATTTGAATAATTTCATATGGTTTTTGTTGATTTTTTAAAAAATAGGGTTTTTGATTGATTTTTGTGAAAATTTTGAGTTTAGAATAGATTTTGATAAAAAAATGAATGTTTTTTGTGGATTTTTTTTCACAATAGGGTTTTTGATTGAATTTTTATGAAAAAATTTGAATTGAGAATGGATTTTGATAAAAAAAAATGAATGTTTTTTGTGGATTTTTTTTCAAAATAGGGTTTTTGATTGAATTTTTATGAAACAATTGAGTTCAAAATAGATTTTGATAAAAAAATGAATGTTTTTAATGGATTTTGATTTTAAAATAGTGTTTCATTTATATTGTCTAATTTTAGATTAATTATTTTTTAACTTTAATCAGGTATTATGGCTGTCGAAAATGAGAATGCACAAATTCCACTAGTTGAGAATGAAAATCCACTAGCTGAGAATCAAAATACAGAAATGCCAAATGCTCCACCACCTCCGCAGCCATCAATTGAAGACTTAATTCATGAAAAATTGGAGAAATTGAGGGGCATTTGTGATGTTTATAAGAAAATCCCTCGATTATCCCATGTCAAACACATTGGCAGGGATAATTACAAATGTAGAAACCCTCTCCACCCAACATAATGCCTTTCATTCGTGGCGAGAAACCATGAAGGAATATTATGCATGTGGATTGTCTTATGATGATGTGAAAGATCCCCAAATAACAAAAGCCCAAATAGGGCCTCTTTATTTATTAACCCCAGCACTAGTTTGCCAGTTAATGTTAACAAACCAAAACTTTCTATAAAATGGTGCATGCATAGGGGCATAGTAGATAACTTTTGGGATCATTGGTGTATGGTTTTTGATAAACCACCCAACAATAATCTTGATGTACCTTTTTACTTTATTAAAAAATTATATGCTGAGTTTTTGTTAGGGCATCATGTCAATTACTTTGACATTAAACTCTTCCAGGGCATTGGTAAAGGTATGCCTCAGGATAGGCCAGGGGCAGCTAGAGTAGTTAGGCACCCACATTTTCCCTATCCTCCCCTTCCTCTGCCACCTCTAGTACAACATCCAGATATTACGGAGGATGCAGCCACATAAACTATCCAGGCCATTCACTCTTTGAGTGGTCTTTTGGTTTCCCATGCTTCTTTAGTAACTCAGCCATAGTCTGGTGATCTTGGCGATGGATCCAGTGTTGCTGCATCATCCTCCTTAGGTCCACATATTTGCAATACGTGCCAAAAAATATGCTTGGGTCCTATTGTATAGCCCCCTGAGCATCCATTAGACACTTCTAATTATGACATCCAAGATGTGGAGATTATAGCAGATCACATGCAAGGGAGTGGAACACACCCTATAGAGTCCTCTCTTGCTAGAGAGGTGGACATTGGAGTAGTCACACAAGTAACATTTAAGGTGTAAATTCATAACTTGCATTTTTTTAAAATGAATATTAATAAGAGATAATATCAAGTACTAATATTTATTTACATGGTCTATTTAACAGTAATGTCTGAGGAGGAGCTCACACAGGTGACTGATAGTACCCTTAGGGCCATTTAATTTGGCCTTGACACGCACACAGTATGTATTTTCGCACTCACTCATTTACATTTTTTTATTGTATATTTTTCTGTCATTTGAATTGTCAATAATGAAATTATATATTAACTTATATGTTTATCTTACTCTCTGCTTGTAGGAAACACCTAGTGCGAGTGAGGTGCAATGCTCTCCAGACTATGGAGGCACAGTGTTAGATAAGGGAAAGGTAATTGAACTCAAATTTGATTGAATTAAAATTCATAAGATCTTTTATTGATTATGCATACATTGACATAGATTCGTAGTTTCATATGTACTTGTCATTTTTATGTATAGGCGGTTGTGAGCTATACATCATTGTTGATAAGTGCCACAACACTTGAAGGAGTAGGTATTCGAACGCCTGAAGGAGGAAGTGTTGAAACACCTCAAGGAGGAGGTGTTGAGACACCTAAAGGAGATACAAAAAAAGATCAACCTAAAGAGGTATGTGTTTATTTTATTTTGTGCTTGGTAAATATGTTCTTATTACTGACAATTCTATGCTAATTTGGATCAATTTCATGTTTTTTTCACATATATAGATTGACGTTAGAAAAGTTGTTTTGGTTAGTTCTTTGAGAGGGGTATATTCTAGGACTCTTGACCCTTCAAAAAGACGTATATTTTAGGTAATCAATATTTCAATTTTAGAGTTCAATTATAATTCAATGTACGTATTTATTTTTATGTTAATTACTCAATTTTAAATTATATATTATAACTAATCTCAATTGCGGTTTGACTTTTTCTTATGCAACTACCTTCAAAGCCAATGAGTGCTTCAAAGAGGCTCCATTTTGATGATCCACCAATAGTTTAGGATGAGATAGACATTTTGGCATGTAAATTTTGAATAGATACCGAGATGGCATATGCCACATATTGTAAAACTTTGTTTGAGTTGGCGTTGATGCCATTTTTGTATATGGACATACACTTGATTATTGGATAATTTGATATATATAGAAGTTGACAATCAAAATTTAGTTTCCTCCTCATGTGCATGATTAAACTCTTTGAAGCAATGGTTAAATATCAATGTACAATAGCATAAAAAGAATGGTTAAATATTATGTAGTTTATATTCATATTGCTGATTACATTGCATTGCACATCTTTCAAACTCAAAGCATTATTTCACATTGCATAAGTAACAACTAGATACTCATATGATTAACCCTACACCATCTGATTTTCTTCTTTGTCAACTTTCCCATGCCTTAGTAAATTTGGTGGTCCATTTGTAACCATCAATTTTTTTATATAACATAAATTCACCTTTTTCAAAAAATTAATATGGCTAGACTCCCATATGAATACTAATAATATATCATATGACCATTCTTCATATACTTACTGGCACTTTGTGTCTTCTTAGATGAGCCAAAAGTTGTTGCCCAACTACCTCTACCTTCATCAATGTTCCATATTTTAATCATTCCATCCCAAGATGTTGTGACCATTTGTTGACTAGAAGATTCAATTATTTGTAGGCATGAAATGACATCATCATGCACTTTGACCTAGAAATTTAGGAAAAGAATACTATTAAAAGTTGTGAGCTCTGTGAAAAATAGATGTTTATCTTGACTGCAACACCATCTAAATATGGATTCTTTTAGAAAATAAAAAGCAAGACATAACTTTTAAACAAATAATTTAATCACAATGTATTTTTCACAAAGAAAATTTGTATAAACCGCTTCTCCATAATGGCTAGTATAGAAAATAATTGCATTGGTAGAACAAAACTCCAAAACATTTCTGATTTCCTTGATTAATTGAATCTTAAGTAGAATCCCCACAATAATTATGTTTTACATAAACCGATAGGAAAACAACATTGCTTGGAAAGTGCATCTCTAATATTTTATGTTCCTTGTACAATAATTTAAATACATTTGAAGAAGTTATATGAAAATATAGCTTCTTAAATTCTTCTTTAATTTGAAGGTTAGTTTTGATAGTGAGTAATTTATTTCATAGATGGATTTTAGCTTTTGCTTGATTGTTGTGCACTGTACTTTCTTCTATAAATGAAATGAGACATGCTAATGCACATTTTCACTATAATTTCTCTATTTTCTTCCTCAACATATCTCTCTCTCAAGCTTTGATACAACCCTGTCAGGGCCTGTCCTAATCACATTTGGCCCAAATCAAAAAGAAAAGTTCATGCATTGCTCTCCCTACACTAGCAGACCCTGGCTGGAGGTTTTATTTGATATTGTCAACAAACATACATCTGGTTGTCTGAATGAATGGGG
This sequence comes from Sequoia sempervirens, assembly GCA_007258455.2. NCBI lineage: Eukaryota > Viridiplantae > Streptophyta > Pinopsida > Cupressales > Cupressaceae > Sequoia > Sequoia sempervirens. The sequence goes on from VDFB02109939.1 coordinate 67,981, forward strand.
GAGTTACAGCCTTCCCAAGCAAGAGGTCATGACAACCATCAAAATTATACACCACAAACACTATTTCTTTCCCTGTGAGTAAAGGATAAGTGTACTTAAATAAGGTGTAATAGTAGAGAGAATAATATTGTTTAGGTAAATTTTGTTCTCAATCTTTGACTTAGGAAGGGATATGCCCATAGAATTTTATTCTCAATGAAAGCTAGTAGATTTCTATATCCAAAGGAGTAAATTATTTAAACACAATTGGCCTTTTCAAGCTTTTTATTTTCTACCACCTTAATCCATATCAACTTTGGAACATTTTATGTATGGGTCTAAGAAAGCTTTTAGTAGACTTGAGGATTTGTTGCATCTGTCAACAACTTATGTTCTCAGTGCATGAAAAATTGAGGATTTATCAAGGACTTTAACATTTGGATTGGTTATCTTTGTGAAGAGAGTCTAGAAGGAATTGGTTAAACAAAAGAATATATTCTTATTTGTTAATATAATTTCATTGCATTAATTTTTTTGACTTTATATAGAACAACAAGAATTTCATAAACTAGGAAACACTTTACATGTATTTGTAGAATGTGAAGATAAAGTTTATCAGTCTGTCATTGGTCACTAATTTTAAGTCTAACTTGTCAAAACTGATTAAATAAATTAAAGACTTATGTCATAGGATGAGAACATTTGACCATAGGCTCAATGATAAATGCAATGATCCTTAACTAAATTATTCATACAAATTTCTTAGATCTGGAATAATTCAATGAAAATCAGCCAAAACATTTAAACAAGATATTTAGATCTAAAACATTCACATATGATAAATAGATCTACACATATAATTTGGTTGAAATAGAGCATTTAATTCAAATAACTCACTTCATGATTACAATTTTTTTGCTTCAATTGTTTTCTCATAACCAAGATTACAATGATCAAAAAAAAACTTAGAAAAATATTGGGATGTTGAAATGCCTAAATGTTGAAATCCACTATGCTTGGCATACAAATGCAACCTTTGTGTGAAATTTCCATCACAAATCCAAACAAGTTTCATCCTCCAAACTCTAGGAAACCAATGGGGTTTCATCGAAAAATCTCCATAACCTAAGGGTTTTTGTCCTTAGATTCAACAAGTGAACACAAGTGTCTGACTTTGCAATTTTGGATTTGTTGAGATGATGTCCAAAGATTATCCAAACTAATGAAGTTTTATTCCTTATATAGAGGTTGAAGGCCTAACATGGGTCCAAATTTTCTTGCCATTTTCTCACATTCAAATTTAGGCTCATTAATTGCATTCTTGGTTAGTCGTGGTCATGGGTGGAGTCCATTCAAATGGTGAGGTTTTGTGAAAGTGTATGCTTGAGTGTGGAGATCTAGGGAAATGGTTGCTTTAATTTCAAGCAAATAATTTTCCCAAGTTCCAACGTCAAGGGTTCAAGCGATGGGATTCTTGGGTGTTAGGACACAAGACAATGGGGATCTAGGGGTTTGAGGATTAGGATACCCCATTGGCTCTTTTACAAATGTAAGACATAATCAAAAGGCCCAAAGATCCAAAGAGGAATGTATGGTTTGAGAAGTGGTGGTCAAGGTATTAGGGTGTTATGCGAATGGAAATGAAAAATTTCAAAGGCCCACAAGAGAAGGAAGTGGGAGGTGGAGGCACAAGGAATGAAAGAAATGCATGATAGTATTAGAGAGTCTGAAATCCCACCCAAAGTAGGAAAGTGACCCATCTTTCAAACTCAAAGCATTATTTTGTATCATTGTTACATTGGTCTTGAGAGTGGTAGCTTAATATAGGTCTGGACAATACAAAGCCCGGTTTACATGTGCAGTGTAATAGTGGCATAGGAAGATTTTTCTTTGAAAGCAAAAATGAAAGATCAGCCTCTTAGAATGAAAATTCTTGTTTGCAAAAAAAATGAATAAGAATGAGGTATTTAAGGTGTTTGAAGTGATTTAGAGGTCGGTTTTAGGGTCGGTTTTAGGGTAGTTAAGGTGTTTGAAGTTATTTAGAGGTTGCTTTTAGAGAAGAGAGATGTTGAAGAGTACATCAAGTCAGTGAGAATCGAAGTGTAATGTGTTTTAGTTTGTGGTACTCCTTTGTTTCTCTGCAAATGTGTGATAAATTCTTATTTCAATGATGTTGAATAATTTTAGAAAAAATAAAGTTGTGTCATGGTCCGCATTCAATCCAACAAGCAAAAATCAAAGCTCAACCTCTTGGAATGAAAATGTTTGTTTTCAAAACAAATGAATAAGAATGAGGTAGTTAAGGTGTTTGAAGTTATTTAGAGGTCACTTTTAGAGTGGAAGGCTTAAAACTCCATTTTAAATACACAAAAAAGAATGAAATTACTTCAAACCAAGTTTGTGAAGAAGTTAACTATGTTGCCCACTAGTTTCCCTTAAAAGTCCAAAGTGTTAAAAGGCATCAATCTTTGAAGGTTTATTTCTTGGAGACCGCGATGCTTACAGACTCTTCGTCCAAGGCTATGGCATCGTGTTGGGACCATCTACAAAAACCTCTCTCAGTTTTTGCTATCTTGGAGGCATTTTCCTATGGTGATGACTTTTCAGTGGAGGGAAAAGTTGCCAGATGCAAGCAATGTAAAGTTGCAAAGTGGTGCAACTTTCATTCTGAAACTCGTACAACCAAACAGAATGTTCCAACATGTCTGGATGGGTACATTTACACTAGGGATGGTCCTCTCTTGCACCCAAATATGTCAAATCACTCTGAGCTACATTGGACCGGCAATTTCCCTTAAGAGTCCAAAGTGCTAAAAGACAGCAATCTTTGAAGGTCTATTTCTTGGAGATCGTGATGCTTACAGACTCTTTGTCCAAGACTATGGGATCGTGTTGGGACCATCTATAAAAACCTCTCTCGATTTTTGCTATCTCAGAGGCGTTTTCCTTTGGTGATGACTTTTCAGTGGAGGGAAAAGTTGCCAGATGCAAGCAGTGTAAAGTTGCAAAGTGGTGCAACTTTCATTCCACAACTCGTGCAACCAAACGGACTATTCCAACATGTCCAAATGGGTACTTTTACACTAGGGATGGTCCTATCTTGCACCCAAATATGCCAAATCACTCTAAGCTACATTGGACCAGCAATTTCCCTTAAGAGTCCAAAGTGTTAAAAAGAAGCAATCTTTGAAGTTCTATTTCTCAGAGACCGTGAGCTTATAGACTCTTCGTCTAAGGCTATGCGATCATGTTGGGACCATCTACAAAAACCTCTCTCAATTTTTGCTATCTTGGAGGCGTTTTCCTGTGGTGATGACTTTTCACTGGAGGGAAAAGTTGCCAGATGCAAGCAGTGTAAAGTTGCAAAGTGGTGCAACTTTCATTCTGCAACTCGTACAACCAAACGAACTATTCCAACACATCCAAATGGGTACATTTACGCTAGGGATGGTCCTCTATTGCACCCAAATACGCCGAATCACTCCGAGCTACATTGGATTGGCGATTTCCCTTAAGAGTCTAAAGTGCTAAAAGGTAACAATCTTTGAAGATCTATTTCTCAAAGACTATGATGCTTATATACTCTTTTTCTGAGGCTATGGGATCATGTCTGAACCATCTACAAAAACCTCTCTCAGTTTTTACTATCTCGGAGGCGTTTTCTTGTGGTGATGACTTTTCAGTGGAGGGAAAAGTTGTTAGATGCAAGTAGTGTAAAGTTACAAAGTGGTGCAACTTTCATTCCACATCTTGTACGACCAAACGGATTGTTCCAAAATGTCCAGTTGGGTACGTTTACACTAGGTATGGTCCTCTCTTGCACCCAAATACGTTGAATCACTCTGAGCTACATTGGACCAGCGATTTCCCTTGAGTCCAAAGTGCTAAAAGGCAGCAATCTTTGAAGGTCTATTTCTCAGAGATTGTGATGCTTACAGACTCTCCGTCTGAGGCTATGGGATCATGCTGGGACCATCTACAAAAACCTCTCTTGGTTTTTGCTATCTCAGAGGAATTTTCCTGTGGTGATGATTTTTCAGTGGAGGGAAAAGTTGCCAAATGCAAGCAGTGTAAAGTTGCAAAGTGGTACAACTTTCATTCTGCAACTCATATGACCAAACGGACTATTCCAACACGTCTAGATGGGTACATTTATGCTAGAGATGGTCCTCTCTTGTACCCAAATACATCGAATCACTCCGAGCTACATTAGACCGGCGATTTCCTTTAAGAGTCCAAAGTGCTAAAAGGAAGCAATCTTTGAAGGTCTATTTCTTGGATACCGTGATGCTTACAGACTCTCTATCCAAGGCTATGGGATCGTGTTGGGACCATCTACAAAAACCTCTCTCAATTTTTTCTATCTCGAAGGTGTTTTCCTATGGTGATGACTTTTCAGTGGAGGGAAAAGTTGTCAGATGCAAGCAGTGTAAAGTTGCAAAGTGGTGCAACTTTCATTCCGCAACTTATACAACCAAAAGGACTATTCCAACACATCCGGATGGGTACGTTTACGCTAGGGATGGTCCTCTCTTGCACCCAAATATGTTGAATCACTCCAAGCTACATTAAACTGGCGATTTCCCTTAAGAGTCCAAAGTGCTTAAAGGCAGCAATCTTTGAAGGTCTATTTCTCAGAGACCGTGATGCTTACAGACTCTTTGTCCAAGGCTATGGGATCATGTTGGGACCATCTACAAAAACCTCTCTCATTTTTTGCTATCTCGAAGGCATTTTCTTGTGGTGATGACTTTTCAATGGAGGGAAAAGTTGCCAGATGCAAGCAGTGTAAAGTTGCAAAGTGGTGCAACTTTCATTCCGCAACTCATACGACCAAACGGACTATTCCAACACGTTCAGATGGGTACATTTACGCTAGGGATGGTCCTCTCTTGCACCCAAATACGCCGAATCACTCCGAGCTACATTGGACCAGTGATTTCCCTTAAGAGTCCAAAGTGCTAAAAGGAAGCAATCTTTGAAGGTCTATTTCTCAGAGACCATGATGCTTACAGACTCTCCATCTGAGGCTATGGGATCATGTTGGGACCATCTACAAAAACTCTCTCAATTTTTTCTATCTCAGATGCATTTTCTTGTGGTGATGACTTTTCAATGGAGGGAAAAGTTGTCAGATGCAAGCAGTGTAAAGTTGCAAAGTGGTGCAACTTTCATTCCGTAGCTCATACGACCAAATGGATTGTTCCAACACATCTGGATGGGTACGTTTACACTAGGGATGGTCCTCTCTTGCACCCAAATACGCCGAATCACTCCGAGCTACATTGGACCGAGTCAAATTAGGTGAAAATTTGATGCAAACACAAGGGCACAATCACAAACTCTTTGCAACCTGCCTATTTGAGGCATCTAACAAGATTATTCTAACCTCTTTGGGCAGTCCAAAACTCCCTTAAAACTTTACAAGCAACTAAATACGGATTTCCCTCTTTAAACCCCTTAAACCCTTGTAATAGTGAGAAACTAGTTTTTGTCCAATTACTCCACAATTTTCCAAAACACCAGACGAACACATGATTGATTCAAACACCCATATCCAAGTTACACAACATATATGAGAAACAACATAGACTCCTTTGGACCAGCGTTGACTTACTATACATTCACCCTTTAACAAGCTACTCAATTAGCCCAAAAATGCAAAGCAACATACCTTCAAACACCACACAGACCCCTAAAACCTTGGGCCAGCAAATAAATTTCCAAGAAAACAAAGATTTTGCAATTGGATTCCATTTGTATGGACCTATAACCATCAAATCAAAAAACCCTTATTTTTAGTGTAATTCTTGAGGGTTTATTGGATGTAGCACTTCCACAACCTTTCAGACTTTTCCACCACCTTAGAAACCTTTATTTAGGCCCCAATATGCTTAGAAAACAAAGAAACTTTTGGTATCTAAAATATTTTTGCAAACCCTAGGGTAAAAACTCTATTTTCAAGTGAAAAAAACCACCATTTTTGGACCTTTAACTCTTCATTTTATTTCAAAACCCAGTTCTCCATGCCTTCAACTCTTGAAATAACATCAATACATGTAATAAAGTTTCTACATAAAGTTTTTATACAAAGCAATGGGAAGATGAAACCATGTAAGTGGTTTCCCCAAACTAATTGCCACCAAAACCATTCTTGATAGTTTAAAACCACGAACCACCCCAACATGTAATTATGATAGCACTGAAGATAGCCCTCCACCATGAACATATCAACTAAGTAGGAACTCATAACATTATGGAAAGATGATCCACTTCTCCCAATTTAACTCTCAAGCATTACATGTGAGAGATGGTCAATTTCATTGATGGAAACGATTGTGTGACTCCCATTCATGACCTTCTTTATTCAATGCCATTACAGCAATATCCAAAGAATTCCAAAGAATACTAATGAAAACAATATTTCCCTCAACACCTCATGATCATTCAAGTACTCATTCTAACAATACAAGAGATTTACACTTCAAATTGCAAGTGAATATAATTGACTATATCTTAACATAAAAAATGCAACACCTAATAGAAAAATGTATCAATGAGGTACAAGGATGTATAAAATCCAATCAATCAAACACAATCAACCTAATATAATTAAGGGTTGATATGGGTATTGGATAATTAAGGGTTGATAAGGGTATGAATGTTTATCTTTGCATCTACTCTTGAATATCTAGGGACTTGGTGGTATTTAGAAATTTGTTACTCATTTTTTATTACATTGAATCAAAATGTCTCACTATTAATTGCTCCAATGCTATAAGATAAATGAATTTTTTCATGATTATAATGAATATATTGTATGTTATTAATGCTAGCGTATATCATCAAATTATGCCAAACATGTGTTTAGTCAACGCAAAGTGGGTGAATGACACCACTTAGTGAAAAGTTTGAATTTTGAATTTTAAAATGAAAGGGAATAGGTTTGTGACTATGAGGTCACCCTTGTGAATTAAAGAATTGGGTTTGAGGAGAAAAAGTTGCAAGCCAAGTATAATTTATTATATAAAAATGGGAAATATTACAAAACCTGGTTCAAACGAGCATATTGACAGGAAAGAACTAGGAAGAAAACCTTCGGTTGTACCTCGATTAAGTACAAAAATAGACCCCTTTACAAAATGTATGAGCTTCCAAAATACATACCCTTTATACAATGCCATACATTTGACCCATATTTCAAAAAACATCACTGGGTATAGATTATGCCTATACACAATTATGACCATTTTACATTCTTTCCAATTTGAGAATTCAAATTTTACAAAATTTTCCTATTAGAGGCATTCAAGGCACAATCCTCAACAATAGTAGTATGTTCATGTTTTGTACTGACAAGCACCTGTACAAACCATCAAGGTAGCTTAGAATAACCAATCTATATTATTCTAAATGACACAATAAATGATGAGTTGGCAATACAAACTATAAAAGACACTTAGAATAACCAATCTATATTGTTGTAATCTATTGCATACCTCTTTGAAAGGATCAAAGCTTGCTATTGTTGCAGCAGGTCCATGATCAATCATGCCATGAATATCACAAAAGTGGGAAAATGAGAAATCTATATTGTCACAATAGAAAAGATGTTAGACTAGCATATCTATTAATCTAAACAACCTGAATGATGATGAGTTGGTGATGCAAACTATAAAAGACGCATACCTCTTTGAAAGGATCAGAGCTGGCTATTGTTTTAGCAGGTCCATGATCAATCGTGCCAGGAATCTCACAAAAGTAGGAAAATGAGAAATCTATATTGTCACAATAGAAAATATTCTTAGACTAACATATCTATATTAATCTAAACAACCTAAATGATGATGAGCTAGTGATGCAAACTATAAAAGATGCATACCTCTTCGAAAGGATCAGAGCTGGCTATTGTTGCAGCAGGTCCATGATCAATCTTGCCAAAAATATCACAAAAGTGCATACAAAATATCACTATTAAAGACACCTATATTGCAATAGTATATAAAATATCAGTATTAAATAAAGAAAACTAATGAACTTAATCATAATGAACATAATTATTCTACCTTCCATTCTTGAAAATGTTATTCAAGTGTGCCTGAAGGGTCATCTCTTTGCTTAAGAGTATCCAATATTGCTTCATGATCAACATTACTAAGTGTCCATAGTTGTTTTGTCTTTGGTCTGGCATGATACTTCAACAACTTAACATTTATTGCTACAACAAGGTGCGAATACATGAGAATGGTTTTGTGTTTCTCGTAGTCTTCAAATGCAGGTATGCCATTCTTTCTAATCATGTATGTTCGCAACCAAGTTCTTGCAACCACAACTGAACCTGTAGGATACATGAAACCATCATCATCTTCCATCAGTTGTGTTAGCTTATGCTTTACCCACACACATTGAGCCAACCAATAGCCTGATCTCTCTTCATTCCCCTATGGTGCAACAACTACAAAAATATGTCCTAGTTGTAGTAGATCTGAAAGCAAGTTGTAATCAAATGAACTTTCCATTGTGTCATTTGTCATGGATATTGTTTGAGATAAAGGAGTTAGATACTATGGTACCCATGTATCCACCCACTCACTTGACTCGCATTGATCCCACTCGCATTGAATACAAATCTGACAAAAACAAGCCAACTCTCGTGTCCAAATGGTCCATGTGCCTACATTCGAGCTTCGAAATGAATGCATCTTTGAAGAATCTTTGATTGTATGACAATATAATCTACCTCCCACTATACCCTCCTCAATGAACCAAAAGAATATGTGCACTGTTGAATCAAGTGTCCCTCCCTATGACAATTTTGAACTACACCAATCAACTATAGAACGTGCATCGCTGAATTTTTCTCCTGAAATCTTCAATTGCTCCTTAACTAGAGCTCTCTTTATGTATGCACCTGCTCCATCATGCTCCCCTTTCCCATGTCCAGCTTCAAAAAAACTCCAAATATGAGGTAGACCCCTCTCTACATGCATTCTACTCAACCAATAAAACATACAAGCATTCTTGAATTGACCTGTGCAATTATCTGACCAAATTAGATGTCGGCCCAATGCTATATCATGCTCCTGCAAGAACTCAAAAAAAATCTTGAAACAATCTTGGACATACTCAGACGAGTGAGATCTATCATCACTCATATAAAAATGATACTCTCTGATTATCTTTCAATCCTCCTTTGTACTATCAGGTGCATGTCTAAATGTTATGTGGACAAAAATAGCAATCTGAATGGAATTGTAATACTAAGATTGTACCTTGTTTTGTGGTTACAATGTGTAGTTTTCTGCAAAGTCAACCATTGATATAATAGTTCCAATCAAAAAAGAGTCCTTACACATCCTAAATTGTTGATCCAACCACTGAGACCTATGACTATGCCTTGAATACTTGTAGAAGAGATTGTCCTTAAAATTTGAAATAAAATCAGCAACACTGCATTCTTTTGTAACCAACTCACATCTAGAACCTTCACCTCCGCTTTGCAAAGTATATTTGACTATCTCATATCTCTTTTTCTCAACAAGCTTCTTTCCAAATTCATGTTTGGAACTCTCATGAAAACATTGAACAAACTTTGACAAGCCACCACATTGTGAGCACTTTGCATTTAAACAATCATTTCTATAGAAAAAGCAACCATCATCTCTAGAACATAAAAATAGATCTAGAAAGTCCCTTGATGATTTTGGAAGATGCATTGCACCACACTCCTGCAACATTTCATTAGTATGCAAAGTAGAATGGATATAGCATAATAGCTCATGATACATTGAAAAATCCACATGGTATTTGCAACAACAAGTATTACAAATCTTAAGAGGCACACAATAAAATGGCGTCAAACCCTCAAAAGTCCTTTGCGATATTTCCATATTTTTATATGTTTCAATAAATTTTTTGAACAACATTGTTTGGCTTGATTCCAAGAAATGTTTAGGATGTGGTGTACAGTCTTGATTGCCAATTCTTAACTTTAAAATATCCTTTGCATTGGGCGATAATCTAGAGTTATCATGCCAAAATTGTTGAATTACCTACTTTACATTATCGGTTAGCTTCTTATCAACATGTGGAAGCCTCCCGAAAAAATCCCATGTATCATTTTGAAGAGGATCATCTATTCTTTCTCTTCTTGCAAGTGCTCTATCCAAAGTTTCATGATTTATGTCAAAATCAATACAAGTTTGTCTCATAAAGAGAGCCTTTTTCAATTGATGGCTTACTATGGCGGTTGTAATGACTCTCCGAGCAGCTCTCTTATCCTTTTCCTTGTTAATTTTTCCAATAGACTTGAGATCATTAAAAATATTTTTGACAATAATAGAATTTTTTTCAGTCTTCTTGTTCACACAAATCTTCAATTTGGCTAGCAAAGGTCTCATCTTTTTCATCTTTAGCAATTGTACAAAAAATTTGCATTGCTCGGTCAATGTCTTATCACTAAAATACTGGTTGAAAGTATTCTAGCCCATAACCGAATAGTTCGTGTTGACCTCTTGCCTTCAAAATTGTTTATAATATTCTCATCAAATTCAAGTAACCATTTAGGGGTTCTTGAAGGTCTTGAAATTGGAATATGTCTTTCTTCCATACAAGGTTCTTCATTTCTCATGTAATTTGGTGAAACATAATTTACACTTGCTTGATATTATGTTCAAAATCTTCATTTCCAACATTTTCACCTTGAAAATTTTTAATATCAATTTGAATAATTCCATTCCCAATTTCAATATCATGTTCAACATCTTCAAATCCAACATTTTCACCTTGAACATTTTCATTATCAATTTCAATATTTTCATTCCCAATTTCAATATCATGTTCAACATCTTCAAATCCAACATTTTCACCTTCGACATTTTCATTATCAATTTCAATAATTTCATTCCTAATTTGGATATCATGTTCAACATATTCAATTCCAACATTTTCACCTTGAATATTTTCACCTTGAACATCTTCCAGATTTCCTCTTCACTTGAAAGACCATAGGGGTTAAGGTTCACCAATAGCGCCTCACATCTTCTCTTCCTATGACTTTCTCATCTTTTGTCCATATGCATCCGATTTCTTCTTTTTTGTAAAGCTTTTTCTCTTACGTTTTTGCTTCGGCCGGTATTGATCCCCATTATACCTCATAAAAGATGCTAAAAATCATTCCTTATGAAAAATTTCAATAGAAGATGCTTCAAAAAGTTGATCTTTGTCCCTTCCTGTCTGAAACCGCGTGTTTTTCACTTGCAAACAGAATGTAGGGTCTGTTGGAATGCACAAAATGACCTACATGGGGATTTTCTATGGCCCACAAATCCAATATCCGTTATAATCTGATATCTGATTCATTCTAAAAATTACGATGTTTTGCAACGATATGATTTTAGTTCTTCAAATTGGATATCTGATTTGTGTAAACATAGACCTAAGGGTTAATGCTAGATATTAGAGGGTTTAAGGGTTAAAAGTTTAGGTTTAGGGTATATGGTATAGGGTTTAAGGGTTAAGGGTTTATGGTAGAAGGTTATAAGGGTTCTGGGTTTCATGGTAAGGGTATAGGGGAGAGAGATAGATGGAGTGAGTGTGTGAGAGAGTGACCTAAGAGAGTGGGATAAGGTC